>JAQGAZ010003253.1:0-12535 GCA_034692225.1 Polydesmus complanatus
TAAATAGACTCGTTCAAGTACTAAATAGATTCGTTCAAGTGCTAAATTGACTCTTTCAAGTGCTAAATAGACTCGTTTAAGTGCTAAATTGACTTTTTCAAGTGTTTAATGGATTCTTTCATGTTCTATATAGACTTGCTCAAGTACTAAATAGACGCTTTCAAGTCCCAAATTGACTTTTTTAAGTCCCAAGTTCTAAATAAACTCTTTCAATTACTAAATTGATCTTTTCAAGATCAAGGTAAAATCTGGCTTATGTAAATGGGATTGTTTCAAGTACTAAATACCCTCTTTCAAGTGCGAGTTCAAGTGTCAAAATTAAAGATAATAAAATAGCGTAGAAATTGATAAATCGACTTTTTTCAAGTGACCAAAATACACTCCGTAATAAAGATAGTTAAACATAATAATTATAATTACCGGTAGTTATTAATAATTAAAAGGTAGTTTTGAGTGACGTCACGCTCTACTAAAACCTTTCTCTCTCTCTCTAAATTCTCATTAATCTCAAAATCGAAATCCATAATTATTATGGTAAAAGCGTTTAACATTCCTTAATTATTATTATTGAACGCGTTAATTAAGCGGAAATAATGATAAAGAAAAAAAAATGAAATAATGGTAGGAGTAAAAATGCCGGAAGTTTGTTATTATCGAGTGATCGAAGAATAGTCATAAGGTAATAGTCAAAGAGAGATTGAGAGAGAGAGAGAGAGAAAGAGAGAGAGAGAGAGAGAGGGAGAGACGTTGTTGTTTACTCTCCGAGCATCACTCTGGCGCCATCCGAGGCCTCCTGATTTATGACGTAGGGCGCCCTCTTTCGTCGATGCCAGAGGATTACGTTCTCATCGGCCAATTCAATTACGACCCTCCCTCACCCAACCAACCGGCGGTGATGGGGAGAGGGCTCGCTTTGCGTCGTCGCGTGGTGACGCCGAGTGAATAACCGTGCATTCTACAGATAAGGATTCAGAACGGGATAGAACATTTTAAAGACGCATTTTCCAATCTTCGACTACGAAAATACTTTCTATAGAGATGCAGCGTCGAAAATATGAGAGATGCAAAGCGGGATATAGAGTTTTCTAGAGGTTCCAAGTGCATTCGATAGCGGATGTAACTTCAAAAAAATGCGAGACGCTGAGTTCAAAAATGTGTGAAGATGCAAATCGAATTTTCATTTTAGTGCATTTTAAAAAAAGATGCAACTTCGAAAAAAAAGGGACGCAAAGTGGATATTGAAAATATGAGATGCAGAACGGGTACTCGAGTGCATTCCAGAGATTCAGAGTGCACTCTATGAGTTTACAGCGGATTCTAGGGGATTCAAACGTAGAAGTTAGTAAGATGCAAAGCGAATATTCTGGAAATGCAACTTTGAAAATACAATATATAAAAAAAAAGCGAGGACGCAAAGTGGAATTTTAAGCGCATTCCAAAGACGCAAAGTGGAACTTACGAACGAGGATGCAAAAATTGCGACGTTAAAACGACGCAAAGCGAGACTTGAAAAGCGTTCTTATTATTTTGGCCACTCTTTCAAATATCTCAACTCTCTCTCTCTATCCTTCTCTTCGAAGCGTTACAGGGAGTGGGAGAGGGTTGAGGAGAGGGGGGGGGGTTGTTTACAAACCACTTGCGCATGCACACTCCCACCCATCTACCCCACCACCCACCCACCTAACCACCCAACGCCACCCACTTTAACTCTTGCCACCAATTGCTATAGATTGGATGGCGAAAACAGGATACGTCATTGAACGAGTGATAGAGGCGGAGGAGGGCGGGAGTGATGGAGGAGCGAGAGAGAGAGAGAGAGGGAGTGGTGGGGTTAGTGCCCTCTCCAATCCACCAGAAAAAAAAAATTCTTTATTCTGCAAATGGGAGTGAAAGAGTGGAAGGGAGTGAAAGAAAGGTTGTTGGAGGTTTTTTTTTTGTTATTTTTTGGAGGAAAACAAACCTCGTTTTTACTTCCATAAAGCTACGTCATCACGTGAGCCCAAAAATCGACATGTTTTTTTTTTCTTTTTCTTTCGCGTTTCTATGTGTATGTGTATGAAAAATTGTCGTGTTTATGTCGGTGTTGTTGTTGTTGATGCAAAGAGAGTGAGTGGTTGAGAGAGAGAGAGTGAATTTCTAAAATTGGTTTTCATTCGTTTTAAGAAGAAATTTTTATTGGGTAGAGAAGGAAATTGTGAAATGTCTTATTTTGGGGAGGAGGATGTGTAAAATCATCTCTCTCTCTCTCTCTCTGTACATCTCTTCTTCCTCTTCTCCATCTTTTTTTTTTTTATTTTTATATCTTTTTATGTCAAATTTTTCTAAACACACGAATTAGACGCCTCTCTTTTTTTTTTATGACAGTCATATAGACAAATTTATTAAATTTAAGAAGAATTTTTTTTTTTTAAAAAATTTTTTAAAACCCGGAAGTTCAAAATTTTTAATGAATTATATTTTTTTTTATTAAAATGTGTTTACGTTAGAAAATTTTGTGAAAATTATTCTGTTTATTATTTGAACGATCTTCGGATATTATGTAGGCTTAATGTGTAAGGGCTGAGGAGTGTTCCAAATAAAATAGGACTTTTGTAGATTATAATACTGACTTTTTTTTTATTTTTAAGTTTAACCGGAAGTGGTATCATTAATTAATCTTAAGTAAAAGATTTTAGGTAATTTATTTTTTTAATTGAGAAATGGTAATTTTTTTAAAAAAAACAAATTCATGTATCCCGCTTATTATTTGAATGATCTTCGGAAATATATTTACGCATAGTAGGATGTGTGAATGATGGTCGATATTAAATAGGACATTTATGAATTTCTTAATAATATTTGGTAGATTTTTTTTTTTAAATAAAATTTTTTTACTTGAAAGTCTATTTATTTTGAAGTCATTTAATTCGTCAGATTAAAAATTTTAAGGAAATTTATTTCTATAACTAAAAAGTGAAAAACACTAAATTAATCTTCTTAGTTTTTGAATGAACCTTTAAATATGTATGGGTGTTATATAGTGTGATGAAGGATGTTCAAAAATTAAACAGTATTATTTTTATTTATTATAAAAAAAAGTTGAAAATTGAAAAAATAATATTCATAATTACTTGTATAATTAATTTTTATTTTATTTTTATTACATATTTTTTTTTAGATTTTTCCGCACTTTTATAATGGAAAAAATCCGTTGAATTTGTATGTTTTTGACACGCATCACTTTTCTTCTCTCACACTCATACTGTGTGACGAAATCGATAAAAAAATGTCACTTTCATATATAATATTAATACAGAGGGGGAGAACAAAAATTCATAGTTGACAAAAAAAAAAAAAAAATGAAGGGTGTTAACATTGAAACTTAATAATTAATTCTTTTCAAAATAAAATATTTATTTTTATTCAACAAAAAATTTATATCCTTTAAAATATTTAATTCATTTTTTTCTTTTTCTTTTGTCTAGATATATATAAAAAATAAAAGTCAAACAGATTTCAAGAAAAGAAGCACACACCTGATACCAGTATAAATTTTTAAGGAGAAGAGAGTGATGGGGGTAAGTCATCTTGTTTAGTGTCATTCTCTATTTGTAAAAAAAGCATCGTTCTGGATTTTTATTTGGAAAAAGAAGAAAAAAAAAAGAATCACAGCGTTTTATGCCATGGAATTTGAGTCGAAATCCCACAAAAATGTTTGAATTTTTTTTTCACCCACCCCCACCACCAACACCCACCTAACCAGCTCAACCAACCTACTACTACAACAACCTACAATCCTCGTGTTTGTGTAAGGGCACTCGATGGAATGAGTGGATCTCGCGGAATGATGAAAATTTGACGCTTCGAGTTTTTCGTTTTTTTTTTTTGGAGTAGGAGTTATTTCTCGCGCGCGCAATTTTATTATCATCTTCATCGTTCCTCCACACTCCCTTTCAAACCTCTCCCATTCTCCCCTCGCTTCGAATTAGGCGCGGCGGCAAATTGTAATAGGAAAAAAAGAAAAAAAGAGACGCCAAAATCGTCGTTTGTTCGGTGATAAAAATCGATGCGCAGATCGATTTCTCGCTGAAAAAAAAAATAATGTAGGTTGAGGTAAAAACACGTGTTTCGGTAAGTGTTGCGCGTGCGTCGTATTACAACATAGGTTTAGAGAAGGAATAATGGTTGGGTGGGTGGGATGAGAGGGTATTAACTGATTATATTACGTGACAGCGATGATGAAGGGCGAGAAATGATGTTATCAAACGACATATTTTTCTCTCTCTCTTTCGTCATCACTCTGTCTCATCTCTTACTCTTTCTAACTATTATTGTTCTTCAGCTTTTCTTTTATTTTAGATTACATTGCTTCGTCACATCTTTCTCTGTCCCATATCCTTCTCTCTCTTTCTCTTTCCTTTTCTTCATTCTCTTTCACTTTTTCCATCACTGACTTCATCTTTTTCACTTTTTCCATCACTCTGACTTCATTTCTTTTACTTTCTCCTTCTACTCTGATTTCATCTCTTTTACTTTCTCCTTCTACTTTGACTTCATCTCTTTTACTTTCTCCTTCTACTCTGACTTTATCTTTTTCACTTTTTCCATCACTCTGACTTCATTCTCTATCACTTTTTCCATCACTCTGACTTCATTCTCTATCATTTTTTCCATCACTGACTCATTCTCTTTCACTTTCTCCATCACTCTGACTCATTCTCTTTCATTTTCTCCATCACTCTGACTTCATCTTTTTTATTTTTTTTATCATTCTGGTTCAATCTTTTACTATCTTTCTTTTATCATTTCCCCCTTCCCCAAACTAACTCCTATCATTCTGATTCATTATTTCTCTACCAAACCAAACTTGCTGTTTTTCTTTATTACTCTTGACTTTATTTTTTTGGGTCTTGTGGGATCTTGGTCAGCATTTCATATTTATGCTTTACCTCTTCTCTCACATTGGGCATGAAAATTAATAATAGTAATTATAAGGTCATAATTATAATAATAATACTTATGACCACTTATTTTAAGCAAAGATCTGAACAGTTCAGGGTTCTTAAAGTAGTACTGTACACTAGCTGAAGTAGTATGAATGGTCGCCATATGTAAGCTAACTTTGTGATGCAATGCGTTGGAATTAAAGCCTACAATTTGGAATGCTGTCCACGATCACACAAGTCCCTATTTTTATTTTTTCAACCAATATAAAGTCTCATCTTTCTCTTCCTATTATTATATTCACCATCTTTCTGGGGTCAATTCACTTTCACTTTATCCATCACTCTGACTTCTAAGTTTTTACCTGTTACATTAGCTCAATCTTTTCTTTTTTGTATTCTTCAGATACCCAATTAACCATGCTAGTTATTAATTAAAAAATAATTCTTTATTTGTTTGCTTAAGTCATGTGCCTGCAGGACATTCGAAGGACAGCTACTAATGCAATTAATAGATTAAAATTATTTGGAAAAAGTCTATACAGCGGTGTATATACATGTAGATTGTGTTATTATAACCTTTAACATATCTCAATCTGTCCTTTCTGATGTTTACTCACTGACCTTTAAGGTTACAATAATTACTACCTGTCACTCTCAGATAAAGGTCAACCAGTACCACCCAGTGCATGATGAAAACAAACACTTGACTAGGTCTTTCCTGCTGGGCTGATTTTAATAACCAATGACCACCTACTACTCTCACGTAATATTCAGCCTCTCTCTACTTCCCCCCTCCCTTCTTCTCTCTTCTACACCTGCGTATAATTTTATCCTACTTAATTTTTAGAGAGCCTATCTGTGTCATCTTGTTTTAGATGCCGCCGCCGCAGCTGCGCACATCTCTTCCTTCTTGCTTAAATCGCGATCAAATTGTTCCATCTTGCTTTCGCTGTTGAAAATAGAGCGTTGGTTGATTGAACAATTAATTAACTGCTTGATTCTCGTCCACGCTTTTATCGTCGTTTCACTTCCCCCCAACAACTTCATAAAAACAAGACCTCATTGGTGGCCATAACTTTTCCACCTTGTTAATTGGCACAATGTTACGTAACATCGTGTGTGTGTGTGTGTGGCGTTGGCGACTTTTATTTACATTTGCAATTTGATACCCACTGAGAGAGAGAGATAGAAATATAGTCAGAGGGGAATGGAGAGAGAAAACAAGAGAGATGGAGGTAGAGAACCAGAAGGATGGAGATAGAGAACCAGAAGGATGGAGATAGAGGCAGCAAGATGATATAGGGCCAGGGGGATGGAGGTAGAAAGTCAGAAGGATGGAGATAGAGAACCAGAAAGATGGAAGTAGAGAAACAGAAGGATGGAGATAGAGAACCAGAAGGATAGAGATAGAGAACCAGAAGGATGGAGATAGAGAACCAGAAGGATGGAGATAGAGAACCAGAAGGATGGAGATAGAGAACCAGAAGGATGGAGATAGAGATGTAGACTGAAATTGGGAGTATGAGAGGGAGGTTGTAATTGACACAGTTTATGCGGTTATCAATTTTCCCTACCACTTTATTAGAGTTGCACAACCAATGTAATTTGTGACAGTGTTTTTCCCCCCCCCCCACTTGACACAGTTTTGAGTATAATATTGTTTTCTAATTTGAGGTTACTAAATATTCATGGAATCATGGAAGATACCATAAAATGTTAAGGCTGTTCATTTAAATTAATATAATTTTTATATGCTGAGAAGTAGTGGCTTAATACTATAATGGAGAATGAACTTTAACCATTAAGAAAATGATGTGTGTGATTCTTAAAGTTTTAAGTCTCTCTCTTTCTCTCGAAACAATAGACAACAAAAAGATCCAGAACAAGGCTTTTGGAAAACTTAATCTCATTTGCGTGTGTGTATGTGTTTGTTTAGTCGAATAAAGTTTTCTTAAATAAGTAATTATGAATTAAAAGATTTAAATATTTAAATCCTTTTAGTATTTTGAGAGATTAAATGGTATTGTGTTATCTCTTTAACATTTAAAGAATTATTTTTGAAATTAAGGTGAAAGGTGAAAGGTACAGCATATTATGCTTTTGGAGAGAGAGAGAGAGAGATAGGGAAAACAATTTTAATCTCATTAAGTGAAATCTTATTTTTGTTCTATCATCTGAATACACTTTTTTTTTAATTAATTGAATATTTATTCATTTATTATTTTTTTTTTAAAAAAGAATTTTTTAAGAACTAAGAAATTAAGAATTTTAAGAATTTTTTAAGAATTTTAAGAATTTTTTAAGAATTAAGAAATTAAGAATTTTAAGAATTTTTTAAGAATTAAACATTAAAAAAAATTATTATTTGCCTTAAATATTTATTTTATTTTAATTTTGTATTAATTGTATTTGTATTGCTAATAAATTTATAATCAATTTTTTTTATTTTTTTTTAAAATCAAAACATTGATTTTTTTTAAGTTTATTTTTTTTTTTTAAATAAATTATTATTTAATTTTTTTCTTCACAGATTAAAATTTTGTGAAAGGATTTTGTTTCCTATAACAGTTTTAAGTCTCGTGTTTTTAATATTTAAACGATAATGTTTGATGTTTGGAAAGAAAGAAAACATGTTTTAAAGTGCAACAGCTGAGTCCTAAAAAGGGGATTAAAAGATATTATCGTTTTTGTAAACGGAATAAACTACACAAAGATGGAGTTAGAAAGAAATGCTGCTCATATATAGAGTAAACTGAGATTATACTCAATGATATAATAAAATGCAGGAGTAAACTAAGGAAACGTTCATTGATGAAATGAGGAGAGAAAATGGAGGGGGGGTGGGGAGGGATAATTGATTGAATAAAAATAAACAATATGGAATGAGCAGATGGATGAAAAAGCACAACCCATAAGGTAAAGAGTAGTGACAGGAGATTTAGAGATACAAGAATACGAGTGGTAATAAGAGGAAAGAGATGCTGAACAGGTGGATGTTTAGAGATAGGATGAAATTCTCCAGGATGAAATATACATTATAGCAGCTGAACAAAAATATATACTAACAATATAAATATAATACTGTACTTTTAAAAATTTATTAAATTTTATTGGTTCAAAAAGTTCTATTTATTAGAGTTTGTGTTCAAAATTTTTAATTTGTAGAGGTTTCAATATCTATTTATGGAGGTTTAAGTTTGATTTAATTACCTTATTTTGTTTACAGTTTTGAAGTATACAAGTTTAATTTCTCAAAATTTTGATTTATAAAGGTTTTTTTTTTTTTTTTTTTTTTTTGAAAAATTAGATTTATAAAGGTTTGTTTATTAAAAAGTTTGGTTCAAAAATTTAATATGTTAAGGTTTATTTGTTCAAACCATTAACTAATTGAATTTCAATTGTTTAAATTTTTATTTATAGATATTGAAAATTCTTTATGGAGAAGTTCAAATTCTTTGCATAGAGGTTTAAAAATTTTTACAGTATATTATATAGAAGTTTATTTTTTTCCCCCCAAATTTTTAAAAGCTTAACACAGCAATAATTGACAAAGGTTCAAAATTTGAGATTATAAACATTTTAAATTTCATTTCAATGTGGCTTATTTGTTTCCAAATTTGATACATGGAGGGGTTACAATTTTCAATTTTAAATGATAAAGTTGAAAATTTTGAGTTATTGAACTTTTCTTAATTAATTTTTTTTTGTTAAATAGGCTTATATTGTATATTAAGAAGATGATCATAGTGATTTATTATTAGCCAGAATGATGGTCATAGATAGAGCATGAATATCATTTTTAAAGCATAGGAGATAGAGATAGAGATAGAGATAGGAAACAGGTGTGTGTACCATTAATTTGGGGTTTTTATACAAAACAGGTTGATCACCTGAATAATAATATGAAATTCTTCAATTTATTAATAAAATAAATAAAATAAATTTTGAGGCCGCAAAAAAATAATGAAGGATTGGGGTTTTGTTTGCCCGGAGAGTGAGAGATGCATGAAACAAAGTGCATATAAATTGCGAGTGATTAATAACGAATTTCCGGAATTTAATTATTATTTTTTTTTTAGATTTTTTATTTTGAGCTTAAAAAAAAAAAAAATGAGAAGTGAACTTATTTTGTTAAAATTTATTTCTTTGTCGATTTATGTGTTTACTCTTCTCTTCTTTTTCATCTTCTTAACTTTTAAATAGCAACTGAAAACAAATTTTTAATTTTTTTTTTTTTGGATGGGCTTATTACAAATTCTGTATACAGAGAGAAATAAAAAAATAAATGTAAATAGATATTTAAATTTTGTTGATGCCATTTATTTTCTATTCGCTAAACAATTCATCTGTTTTCCTCATAAATTTTTATTACACACTTTTTTGACACCCTCAAAAAAACATTTTATATAAATATATATTTTTTTTCAGTTGTTGTTGTAAAGTGATCGTTATCCATTATTCATGACTTAAACTCCCTTCTTACATTTCTCTCCCGCTCATCTCCAAACTCCTTCTTTTCTTTTTGTTTACTATGACGTCAGAGATGGCTATAAATAAACTTATCCCCACTCCCAAAATCCTTTCTCTGTTCTTCATTCTTTTTTCTCTCTCTGTTCTCTATTCGCATCCTTCTGGCCAACTTTTACCCTCTTCCAGTATCTAGCGGTTTTTCTACTCTTAAGCATCGTTCTGCCTCTCTTCTGCTTTCAAACGAAACCTAGTAGGGTGATTTTAAAAGAAAGGAGTGTCACTCTTTTTACATTTTTTCTCTCTTCTTTCTTCAATCATTCCATCCGGGCTAAACTTTTACTCTCTTCATCTCTAGCATCTTTCTCCTCTCTTTAATCATTTTTCTGTTTCTTTTCTCTTTTAGCATCTTTCTGGTTTCAAACTAAACCTAAAAGGGATGTCAAAAGAGAGGAGAATCACTCCTCTGTTTTTCCACTTTAAAAAATCTCCCTTTTTCTTCGAGCATCATTCTGGCTATCACTCATTTACTGGTTTTCTATCTGCATCCCTCTGGCTATCGTTCTTTTTGCTTCTTTCACCTGGCATCCTTCTGCCTTTCAGCTGCAGTCAGAAGAATGTTTGAATGTTTTTAATGAACTTTCACTCTTCCTCTTTCTATTCCTCTCTTTTTTTCTATCTCTCCACTCTATTTCTGTCTTTTCTTTCATTAACTATTAATATTTTTGGTATAACTATTCACTCCCTCCCTTCCTCCATTCCCTCCTCCCGCCCTAAGACATTTCACCCCCCTCACTCCCTTTATTTCTTTCTCGATAACTATTTCATTCCTTCACTCTTTCCCTCTCTCTCTCTCTCTTTCGCTCTTTCGGCGTGTGATCTTTCGACGGTTTCGCGTGTTGCGGAGTATGCTCGGTGCTATTGAGTTCATTGTTTGTGTATTCGGAATGACGTTCCCGAAGCCATAATTATAGGTATGAGAGAAAGGTGGGGTTGAAGGAGGGGTTAATAGTAGGTAGGAGAGAGGGGGATAGGTAGGAGGGTAGGGTGGGTGGGGCTCATCCATCACTTCCCCCCCCCTCTTTCATTGCTCTTTTTGTATAGGAATTTAGCGTGTAAGGCGTCCATTTCGCTCGGCGGATATTTTTAGGTCGGTAATAAGTTTGAGGGAGTGAAAGGAGTGAAAGAGAGGAAGGGAGGGAGAGAGAGATGATTGCACTTGGGTCACTTTGACTTTTTGTTTCCAAGGGATTGAATTGCGTCACCAGACGTTTGGGTCACTTTTTACACGCACCTCAACCGCTTTGTTGTTGGAGGGAACCTGCGTCATCAAACACAATCAAAATCTCTTATCATCTAATTTTTTTTCCTTTTTGCGATAAAAAAAAAACCACGTGGATTGTGCGTGAAAACCTCGATTTACCGGTTTTTTTTTACTTTTTGCAATTACCTCGATTTATCGTTTTTCTCAATAACCTCGATTTATCGTTTTTTTTCTTAAATTATTTTAATAATCTCGATTTATCGTTTTTTTCCAATATCCTCGATTTATCGTTTTTTTTCTTAAATTATTTTAATAAACTCGATTTATCGTTTTTTACCAATAACCTCGATTCATTGGTTTTTTTTTCTTTAATAAACTCGATTTGTCGTTTTATTCTTTTTATTTTTAAAATCCGATTAAAATGCAAATCGAAGGCGTTTTATATGAGAAAAGAAGAGCGAGAGTGCGCATGCGCTAGAGGGAGTTTCAATTAGGCCAATTAGCTGACGGAAAGGTTAACAGGGTTAATTGAATTGGCTGTGAATCTCCCGCCGGAACCGGAAGCAACTCCCTCGCCATCAAATATTCACCGGCTTTTAAATTGCTTTTAATCCCAATCGACGGAAAATGAAAGGAAAAGGAAAGAATAAAAAAAAAAAAAAATCCGCCGCGGCAATTTTCGATGCGGAAAATGTCAAACGGCAAAATAAATTAGAGCCCGTCAAAAGGAAAACCCGCCACAGGTGGAAAATTGGGAACCGGAAATTGCGCAATTAAAATGAGGTTTCTATCATTTTACACTGTAAATAATTTAAAATACAGTAGTTTCAAAACGAAGTCTGTTTTCGCAACTGTCCTTATTCTTAAAGCTCAGAAGCAGACGGCGATTGGGCGAGTGAGAGTGATGGAGAGTGTTAATGAGAGTGGGCGGGGCGGGTCTTGTTGGTTTTTCTCTCACGTACTTAATTGGCGGCCATTTTGTATCAATTGGTAGCGGCTGGTGACGTCAGCGGGGGGAAACAATTATTAATGGTTTTCGATTGTTACGTGGCTCACGTAGCAGACGCACAGGGCGAGTGGTGGCGGCGGCGGCGGCCATCTTGCTTTCGCCGCCGACAAAATATAACTCATTGGACTTAATTTTGCTTTTACCCCTGACATTTCACCGCGCATGCGCCTTGCCTTTCAATTCGATTACGTTTCTCTCTCTCAGCATCACTCTGTCTCTCTCTTTAAATCTCTTAAATGAATGAAGGTAGCGGTGACCTTTTTAGCTCGGACTAACGTGACGTCACCGTACAATCAAAAAAAAAAATATATATATATATATATTATTGATGATTTATTTCATTTTTACGTGTGAAAATTACAAAAACGTAAAAATTAATTCTAGAAAAAAAAAATATAGCATTTATTATTGCGCATGCGCACACCTACTGATTAATCTAACGGCTCAAACCAATAGAGATTGATTGTTGCGCTTGCAAAAAATACAAGAAAAATTTTTTTTTTATTTATTTTTTGTAAAAACGACAAAGATTTTAAAAGAATTTTTTTGTCGATAGAAAAAAAATTTTTTTGAACCTAAAATAAGGAATTTAAAATAAAACAAATATCTGTAGGCTTATATACAGTACTGAACCAGGTATACGAAAACAAACAAAAAAATTCTTTTAAAAATGCTAAAAGAAACAAAAAAAAAAAAATTTAAAAAGTACATTGAATAAATCTTTCACTGTAAATCTTTCTACTTTGACCTTTTTAAGTAAATCTTTCCACGTTGATATTTTTAAGTAAATCTTTTCATGTTGAACTTTTTTAAGTAAATCTTTTCACTGTAAATCTTTCCACTTTGACCTTTTTAAGTAAATCTTTCCAC
>JAQGAZ010003254.1:0-12532 GCA_034692225.1 Polydesmus complanatus
GGCTTTAGCTCTTCTTAAGGGAGACTTAATCCGCTTCATCTCTTCAATGGCTTCCTCCATTTCCGCTCTGCAGTAACCAGCCACGATGCATGGCAGAATACAGAGGAGAGACGGAAATTGCATTGTAAATAGATTGAATATAGAAGATACGAAAACAAGGATTTCAAGAAAGTATGTTGGGTCATTCCACTCATTCCACGAATATAAAATACTGAAAAGCCCAAGAACAGATTTAAGCAACATTAAGATAGTGAAAACTGCGGAATAGATTTTGAAGGGAATGAGTGGTTTGTTGAGACGTTGTTCGCTCTTTTTCCCCAGAGAAAGATGCTTCAATCTCATCATCAATGCTTCCATCTCTCTCTCCTTCACGCAGAAGAAGTACAGGACACTAGTAACCATCCGCTGTAAATCCAAAATAAACAAATATATACAAAGTTGGTCATACATAGACACGTTCGTAAAGTTGAATAATAATGTTATCCACAATTGGTAAACTATTCCACATCCGAAAACCATTTTATAGACCTTCCTGGCCCATCCTGCTGCTTTCTCATTGCCAAAGTTGAATCCGAACACGTTGAGCCTCCAACAAATTGATTTTACGACGTCATACAGTGTCTTTGGACTCATCCTCTTCCTCGTTCTTACAGTTTTTGCTGGCAATGAGTGAGAATTTTTATCTAGGCTACAATTTTTTCTTATTAAAACGAGATGAGTTGAACATACGTGCGCAGTGAGCGAGAGTCAAACTGCGTTGTGAGCTTGTGTTATTATTTCGTCTCTATAGCGAAGAGACAATCGATAAGAGACACACGTACAGTATGTTAGGAACACAAGTATCGATCCCAACGTTATTATTTGGTCTCTATAGCGAAGAATCAATCGATAAGAAGAGGCAGGTATGTTAGCAGTGCAAGTATCGATCTCAACGTTATAGCGAGCGATGTAAAATATTGATTTCTCCATTTCCTGAAGCTAAAAACTAACGCGTGAGGCAAATACAATAGCGCGCATCCTTGTGCATTGTGACATTAAACAAAATATAGTTTGTATTAACGTTCTTGGTAAGAAATATAAAAGCCAAAACATATAAGTGGGCGTTTAGCGTGGATCGATAGTCGCGTTTAGCGCATCCGGCGTTTATTGTAATGGGCGTATATGCAGCTCTAAAGTTTAATTAAAAAGTAAACAATGAAAACGTTTTCAGCGGATGTTCCGCCCGATCGATAGTGCGCTCGACGTAGCTTAATTAATAGCGACGTTTAATGGAAAATGTCTCGTTTCGAGTAGAAGTTTTGTACTTCGCGTTAATCGCTACTAACGCCGACTTTTGCACGCGACTAACTCGTGGTCGAAGCCTGATAAAAAAAAAGCGCGCGCGATACTTGGCGCCAAATATTTAGAAAAAGTTTTAAGGAAACTATTTTAAATCCCGAGGTGGACGCGGGCGGTTTACTCCTTAATTAAAAGCGATTTGAACGCTTTGGCGAATGAAAATTATGGAGCATTACGAGCGTAAAATTTCCGACGAAAACGTAGAAATTTTTTGCTTCCAAAATTTTTTTTTATCGATCGAAGTTTAATCGCAGTTGGACGGGAATATCGAGTCTCGATTCTCCGGATGTTTATTCGGCACTGGTCAGCTCTTTATCGACGCAAATCGATTAAGCGTCAGCGTTAATGGCAGGAGGGAAGGGTGGTTGTGGTCAGGATGGTCATATTCGCTGCCCCCTTAAAGGTGGGCAATCACACTCTACGCGGGTGTAATGCGCTTTCAAATACACGCGTTAAATCAAAGACACGATAGACTTTCTCCACAGAATAATTATTATAGTTGAGTTAACGGAATATAATCGATATAAAAAATCAAAAATTAAATTCTTTAATGGGAAGCATTAGGCTTATTTAGACCAGTGTAGAAAAAAGTCACGGGTTAACGTCATTATCATCATTAGTTAATTGAACGGGTAGGCCTATTAATGTACAAAGTCAACTACCATTGCTCATAGGTTTATCTCGTTTTTAGTTCAATACTATAGCAGCGTTGCAATGCCCCTTTCATCGCCTTTGTGTGTTGAGCCAATAGGTTTAGGTCTCTTCATGAACATGCTTGAACAAAGTTTAAAAAAAATTCAATTTCTGTCTACTAAAGTATAAATGCTTTTAAATTCGAAAGTTTAGTGTGCCCTTTGCTTGTTTTTGATGAAATTAGGTGATATTAAATTTTTTTAGTTTCAAGGGGCGCTGTCAGCTGCTAAAAAAAAACGTAGATTATTGAAATCATAGATAAGGATTTCTCACTTCATTTTATACTAAACTTGAAAATAATAAAACATATTTTCTTTGTTTGAATTACGCTAAAAAAAATTAGAGTTTAATTCTTTTGTTTTATTACTGCTCTTTATTCAATACAATTGTATACACTTATCACATAATATTAATTAAACATTTATATAGTGTAACATAATAAACAATCGCTTTGCTTAAGCACAATTATTTATTATTTTCTTGATAAGATTTAGTGGTGAAGGGAACTTTATGGAACTTGGAAATAATTCAAAAAGGTTCCGATAAGAGTCTGTGGTTAAGCTATTTTTAAAACAAGTTCTTGTGACGTAAGAATTTAAATTTTATACGTATTATAAACAATAGATATTAATTTTAGGGGTTTTCTCCTCTTCTTGTGCTTGCTTCTGCTTCTGTGTCTAACATAAGCTAAATTATGATGACTTTAGTCACATCTTCCTCTTCACGAATATCCATAGGGAGTTGTTGCATAGTACCAATATCTGCAATCAATACAACGGTTAACAAACTCTCGGAATAGTTTAGTTAGACGCATTATATCTGCTTCTACATACACGTTAAAGGTGTTCCACATATCAATCAGTTCCAAAATTATCTAAAAACCATGTTTTACATTTACTTATTATTTTTCTTTTAAAAAAGCATATTTGAGTTGGTCTACCGCGTATGAAACGTCACCCTCCAACACCTCTCCAAACAGAGTGAAAGGCGGCTCATCCACTGCCATCTGCTTCAGCTGATCAACTTGCTTCACTCTCAGCTATCAATAATAATTAATATTATTATGGATAAATGTGATTCGCATTTGGAAAAGTTCGTTAATATTTATTATTCAAGTTTAAAACTCACTCGCAGCAAGTAGGGTCGTGAGAGTGGGTCGCGTGACAACCATTCGTCATCCATCGAGTTAACTTCTACCATCGCTCTATTCAACAGATTAAACTGAAAATAATATGTTAAGATTTAGATTTTATAGTGAAAAGAGATTCCAAATGCATATACCATTTGATTCGCAGAGGGAGCCCAGTAAAAGTATTGCAACAGAGGGAAATAATTTAGAATTGCAAAAATAAGTAGCAAACCAAATAAAAAGCCTCCATAAAATATGTTTTCATTTTCATGCGATTCATTAATGGAAAGGTCGACAGCCATTGCAGAAAAAGCGACGGTGATTATAAAAGGCCACTTGATGACGTACATGGCTGCGGATAGGTCTCGGTCGGTGTCTGAGGCTAATTCGGTCAGCTGCTGGTACTTCTCGATGAGTTTAGCTCTGGCTTTAGCTCTTCTTAAGGGCGACTTAATCCGCTTCATCTCTTCAATGGCTTCCTCCATTTCCGCTCTGCAGTAACAAGCCACGAGGCAAGGCAGGATACAGAGGAGAGAGGGAAATTGTATAGCAAATATTTTGAATCCAGAATAGATGAAATCAATGAAACTTGATAAGAATGTTTCCTCAGGCCACAGATATAACCAAATGTAAATCTGAGTAATGCTTGCAACCAACATTAAGAAAGTGAAAATTGCAGAACAGATTTTGAGCGGAATGAGTTGTTTGTTGAGCCTTTGTTCGCTTTTTTTTTCCCAGAGAAAGATGCTTCAATCTCATCATCAATCTCTCTATCTTTCTTTCTTTCATGCAGAAAAAATACAAGATGCTACCAGTAATCAATTGTAATTCCACATGGAGGTTACTTATATTATTTGCTCCATACCGTATTTTCCACGAGCAGTTCGTTAACATTACAACCCACAATAGATAGACCATTCCACATGTGAAAGCCAATCTATAGATTTTCCTGGCCCATCCTGCTGCTTTCTCGTTGCCAAAATTGAATCCGAACAAGTTGAGCCTCCAACAAATAGGTTTTACGACGTCATACAGTGTCTTTGGACTCATCCTCTTTTTCAGTTTTACAGTTTTTTCTGCCAATGAGTGAGAACAGAATAGAGTGCGCGGGTGAAACATTTCTCGCTGTAACACTGACATTCGTTGAACATTGGTCTTTAGTATTCGAGCACCAAACTGCGTTGTGAGCTTGTGTTATTATTTCGTCTCTATAGCGAAGAGACAATCGATAGCAGCGACACGTATAAGCGACCAGCACAAGTATCGATCTCAACGTTGTAGCGTGTAATGTAGAATCGATTGTGCGATGGCTGAGATAAAAAAAAACTAACGCGTGAGTAAACACATTAGTGCGCATCCTGTACACTGTGACATTAAACAAAATATAGTTTTGGCTTTTATATTTCCTGTCACGAACGTTAATGTCAACACAAGAGAGCGTTTAGCGTGGATCGATAGTTGCACTTAGCACATTCTGCGTTAATGTAGTGGGCGTGTAGTCTGCTCCAATTTATGTTTAAGTAAAAGTAAACACTGGAACATTCCCGATTGATAGTGCGCTCGACGTAGCTTCGATCGATGTTGTTGTTGAGAAAGAATTAATTTAAATGAAAACGTTAATTATTTTCATTCGTAATTTTTAATAATTATTTATGATAACATTGTATGGCTGAAAACCACTTTTGTTAAACTAAATCCTATACAAAGTACAATACATGTAATAAAATGAAATAGTGTTTTCGCTAATCGTTAGGTTTGCACCCAACATTCGTCTAGACAATAACACTCAGCATCGAATGCGTTCTTAGCCTATGTAACGCCTATAATATAATATTAAGCAGATATTGCCAAACGAACACTACTTTGGATATTAACTCGTATTAATGTTAAATGTATAAATAGAAAAATGGGCTCAAAAAACACACACACAAAAAAAATCCGTTGACCAGAATTAAATTCTTTTTGTTTTATTGCTATTTAATTATTATATTCAATAAGTTCAATACATTTTTTTATACACTTATAATTATTAAAAAGTACAATAATATTTGCGTAACATTGCTTTTTTTTTTTGGCTATAGTTGTTGTGATGTAAGAAATTTATATTTTTATTTGTTATAATAAAAGAGTTTTTTTTTATATTACTCCATTAACTCTCCGTAGTATCCAATGGCAAAAAGATCTATTATTGTTCTTGCGCTAAAGTTTTAGTGTTTATGTTTATAAGATTAGCTTAAGACTGTGATGTCGCGATGACTGTGGTGAAGCAGAAGATGTGATTAATAACACTTGGGATATGTTGCATCGTACCAATACCAGCAATCAATACAACGCCTAAGAAATTCCTGAGCTAGTTTAGCTGGACGCATGTCATCTGCCATTTCATACGCATTTATGGTGTTCCACATATCGACCAGTTCCAAAGTTATCTAAAAACCATTTTTTAAACATATACTTAATAACTTTATTCTAAAAAGCAAATTTGATTTAGTCTTACAGCGTATAAAACGTCACCCTCCAACACCTCTCCAAACAGAGTAAATAGTCGCAGTTAGCACATCCGGCGTTAACGTAGTGGGCGTATATTCAGCTGTAAAAAGTTTGTTTGACTAAAAAGTAAACACTGGAACATTTTCAGCGGATGTTCTGTCCGATCGATAGTGCGCTCGACGTAGCTTCGATCGATGTTGTTGTTGAAGAGGAATTAATTTAAATGAAAATATTAATTATTTTCATTCGTAATAATATTTAATTAAATTGTAACGTGGTATGGCTGAAAATCGTTTCCAAAACTATTACACTTCTAATATAATTTTTTAAGAATTTTTTTCTTCAATACAATAAAAAAGTAGTGAAAGCGTTTTTATTATTTTATTTTTACAAGTTAATTAAAAAAAAAAAGAAAGACAACAATAGGCTAAATAAAAAAAAAGTGTTGCGTGGCAAACTTAAGCACGAAGAAAGTTGTACTTAATACACTTGATTTCTAAATGTTTTAATTAATATAATTTATTATTCAATGCAGCGTTGATTGTGTTCGAAATCCAAAAAATAAAAACGTTCTACAGAGAAACGTATCCAAAAATATATATATTTTTTTTTAATAGAAAAACCTTTGGTATTAATTCAATTAGGTATTAAAAATGATTGCGCTTGTTTCTGATGTTTATTCCGCGTGTAACATCAGCTTAGACTGCGATGGCTTCAGTCAATAATCTTCTGCTCCACCAATCTGAATGGGGGGGACACGTGGCATCGTACCAATAACTACAGTTAATACAACGCTTCATAAAATCCTTAAATAAGCCAGATAGACGCATCTCAGAGCCACGGTCATACACATTTAAAGATCAAAAAATACTAACTTAGTACGAGCATTAATAGTGGTACAACAAGAAATTGGTTTCTGTGGATATTTATTGGATATAATTTTAGAGTCTATGGAACTGAATGTAAGAATGTGGGGAAAATAAATGGGGCTTAAAATAAACCAGTGTTTTAATATTCCTAAATTTATTCAAAAATTCCAAGAGCAATGATCATTTTAAAATTAAAAAAAGCCGTTCTAACAATAGTCTTCATAGTGAGAATTTAAATGAGGGGGTTGGTAATGGTCTTGCAGTAGAGGTGGTCGACTTTATGAGGGGCATTAACATGGGGGGGGGGGGGAATCTGCGGAGGCGGAAGTGTTGTGTTCATTGATTCTAAAAATATTTTCGTTGCATTATCTCAATTAATTGTTTTGTTTTAGAACAATACTTTTTTTTATGATAAGGTTATCAAAAAAATGATAATTAGAACTTTAGAAGGCATAAAAACTGTGGTAAAGCTTTGAACTGCTTTTATTATTCTATACATAAAATTAGTGCGAAAATAATTGGGTTTAAAATGAGTGACGAAACCGGTGTACACATCGTCATTCAACATTTGACCTACGCGAGCAAATAAAAAAATAAATTAAAATGTGTAAATTAAGTTAGGACCGGTTTAATCCACTCTCTTTCTCTCCTCGGTTGATGGGAGGCGGGGCGCTAGGGCTATAGTGGCTAAAACTGACTAGTGTCGCTTTCGCTTATACTTTAACATTACGAGAAATGAGTCGGCCGCTGACCCCCGTTATTTGTTTTAATTTAAGCTTTCTTAACACCTTCTTTTCAACTCGAGGTTGAGGGCCTCGAATTTGTTTACTGTTTAGGGCTTCCATTTGATTTAATCCGCCCCTGCTTATCCTACTTCTCCCCCTTCTTCCCGGTAGTCAAATAAAAAAAAAACATTTATTTTGGGGATAGAAATTACAAATTTTATTTTACAATAATTACAATAAAAAATTTAAAAACAATATAAAAAGAAAATAAAAAAAAAAGAGTCCTAAACCGCTTGGCTTAATTGGAGCAAAGCGCTTACGGCTTCCTCATCTCCCTCGGCCATCCTCTCATAGCTGACCACCAGAAACAGACAGTCCAAGTTGGCTTTGGGCAACGTCGGCACGTCGGTGCTAGGTCCGGCGGCTTTTTCCGCCCCATTCGCTCTCTCTTCTCGGCGGCGTCTTTTTTCCTCTGCCTGCTGATCCCGCCATGGCTGGAGCTCAGGCATCCTGCGCCGGGCATTGGTCATCCAATCGTTCATCTATAAACAAAAATAAATAATATAAAATTTTTAATTATAAAATAATTTATTTTTTGACAATTATTTAATTAAGCTTTACCTGCACTTTGGTGAAGTTGCACCTGATGGCCAACCTTTTTTTTATTTCTTCCTTAGGATAAGGGTGGTGAAGGTTCTCCATCACCCAACCCTTCAAAATGGCGGTAGTCGCGGCTGGATGGTTTGGCCGCGGTTTTTTCGCTCCATTACTAGTGGAGGCTTCCGGCTCTTCTTCTTCTTCTCGTTCGCGTTTTAATTCTAAAAACATGCAAATCATTACCGGTAATTAAAATTAAATTAATGAAATATGTTTTATGAATTTTACTTACGTTTTCTTGGTGCCATTTTTTTCAATACAGTATGTAAAATCTTTTCAACACAATGCGGTCTCTTCTCAGCACTTGAAACGCGTTCACTGACTTTGATTTTACTGATCTAAAGGTCCTCCTAATTTTAATAGCCTCGTTCTCAGGTTACTAGGTGAGGTTAGCCTCAAAACATGCATTTTTTGGCTAAGGACCAATGACCCGCTTTTCCCCATAAGAGTATAGAAAGGTGACCTATAGCAGGTCACACATTCTACCTTCTTTTTTTTTTTTATTAAGCCCCTTTTGTCTTCTTTGACCGTGACATTAGTTGTCATTATCCTCTACTTTCCATTGCCTTTTTTTTTTTAGAATAATGTGGGTCAACTAATGTTTGGTTTAAGGTGAGGTGTATGTGAGCGGGAGAGGTATTTGTTCTCTTAAGTTTCAATTGATTGAAAACTTGCCTTTAATTTCTTTTTTAACTTAAAAAAGGGCTTTTGGTTAAAAAGGGTTTTCATTTTGTATGGTTATTCATTTTGTTATCTGAGTACTACATTAATAATTAAAATCGATTGATTAACTCATAATATTATTATTATTACGTGATGCGATTGATTTGTCAAAAGAATACGGTGAAATCTCTCAACGGAGACCACTATTGGGACCGACTTAAGTGGTCTTCAGATAGAAATTTTTTTTTTAAATAATTTATACTCGTATTTATTATTTATTATTTTTATGCTACAAACATTTTATTCAAGTATTGTAATCAAGTATTTTAGAACTTTTTATCATTGAACCACACTCGGATGTTATCACATCTCAGTGGTCTTGAAATAAAGAGTCCTCCGTTGAAAAATGGGACTTAAAATAAGTGGTAATGGTTTTGTAGTAAAGGTGGTCAGCGTTGGGAGATGCGTTAACATGAACGGGAAAATCGGAAAGACATTTTTTTGAAGTGGTCTGGAATGGAAGTGGTCTTTCTTGGGAGGTTGTCTCGCGTAGAAGTTTTTTATTATAATTTTATGAAAATCTATTTGAAAAAAAAAAAGCATTGTGAAATTTATTGAGACTTTTACTGAGAAGATTGTCAGAGCTTAGTAATTAAAGTGAACAAATATTTCGATTTCGAAAAAGAAAAAAAAAAATTAAAAACAATGCACTGGGAAACCTTGGACCACTTTCCCTATAGTGCAGATTTGACCCCCTTCCCCCCCCCCCGTGACTTATTTTTTGGTTTGGGCACCTTTAATACGTGTCTGAAGCAGGCGTATTTATTGCGTAACAATAGCCACAGAGTAGAAAGAGCCAGCAGATAAATTTCACTTTCCTTTTTGCTCAGTGACCTTTCTACTAATAATTGTTTCTTCCTTAAATCCAGCAACTCGTTAAATTAAAAAGCAGATAATTTTATATTCGATAAAAAAACAAGAATTTTTTTTTTAATTTAAATTGTAAGCAAAAAAAAAAAAAAAAACAAGAAGCAAAAACGCAGATTTCATTGAGTCAATCAAACAAGCGGGTAAATTTATTATCAGTTTTCGTAGAAACCCAGTAAAAATAATATTTATGATTAGTAGGCCTATTTTATTATTTAATAAAAAATAAAATCGAATTTTTATCAAATTAGATTTAGATAACTCACATAATAACAGTAAAATTTTAAATTTATTATCACTTATTGGATTTCATTTTTTATGATACAGTATTTGAATATTCAGTTTGATGATAATAATTATTCATTTAATACATTTTTGAATTGAGCTCTAGAAAAGTTGAGTGGAAACGTCGCTGGATGGCGCTCCTCCACTCTCATCCATCACTAAAAAAAAAAATAAACCCTAAAATTTGAAATCTCTACTATAAGTTGCCTTACGAAGAAAAAGGCGGTCACTATACTTTAATGTTAATGTAGATTATCGAAATCTTAGATAAGAATTTCTCACTTCATTTTATACTAAATTAGAAAATAATAAAATATATTTCTAAGTTTGAATCACACTATATAAAAAAAATTAGAATTCAATTCTTTTGTTTTATTACTACTCTTTATTCAATACGTTTACAATTTTATACACTTATCACATAATATTAATTAAACAAGAAGGTAACATTAAACTTTGGCGGTGAAAGAAACTTTATAGAACTTGGGAAATTATTCAAAAGGTTCCGATAAGAGTCTGCGGTTAAGCTATTGTTTTAGCTATTTCTTGTTGCGTAAGAATTTAAATTTTTATGTGTAATATAAACAATTGATATTAATTTTGGGGGTTTACCCTCTTCTTCTTGTGCTTGTTTCTGTTTCTGTGTCTAACATTAGCTATGTTGAGATGAGATCACATCTTCCTCCTTAATAATCTAAATTGGGAGTTGTTGTCTCGGACCAATATCTGCAATCAATACAACGGCCAACAAACTCTCTGAATAGTTTAGATAGGCGCATAACATCTGCTTCTCCATACGCGTTTAAGGTGTTCCACATATCAATCAGTTCCAAAATTATCTAAAAACCATTTTTACATGTACACATTATGTTATTTTATTTAAAGGCAAATTAAGTTATCTAGTTAACTCCTTCCTTTGCCACTTCGTCTCCCCCATTAATTTTTTCTTTATTTACTTATTATATGATTTATTAATGGTAAGATATTATCTGGTTAGTCCGATTGACTTTCTAAATTTGCATTCTTATTTTTTTTTTATTTATTTTTTTTTTTTTTCTTCCCTTTGCCCTCACGGAAAAATGCGAATTAGCGTCATAGCTTTTAATGAAGTGAAATTGATATATGTATATTATTTGTATTTTTTTTTTTTTGTTTTTTTTGTTTACACAATTTTGTATAGCTGCTTATTTCTATTTTTATACGAATTAATTCATAAATGATGAATTTAATTAAGTTTATTAGAATATGTTTTCCCTTTCTAACTTTGAAACGCTCACATGACTTAATGAATGTCAACTGTTAAAACTGAAGGTGTCACTAGACGATAAACAATAAAAAAAAAAAAAAAAAAAAAAAGTTAGTCTACCGCGTACGAAACGTCACCCTCCAACACCTCTCCAAACAGAGTGAAAGGCGGCTCATCTACTGCCATCTGCTTCAGCTCATCAACCTGCTTCACTCTCATCTATCAATAGTAATTAATATTATTATGGATTATTCGAGTTTAATACTCACCTGCAGCAAGTAGGGTCGTGAGAGTGGGTCGCGTGACAACCAATCGTCATCCATAGAGTTGACTTTTACCATAGCTCTGTTTAACAGATTAAACTGAAAGTAATATATTAAGATTTAGATTTAATGGCAAAAGTTAATTACAATAATTTATACTATTTGATTCGCAGAGGGAGCCCAATAAAAGTATTGCAACAGGGGGAAATAATTTAGAATTGCAAAATTAAGTTCCAAATCTTTTAACAATAGTTCGACATAAAACCCGGGGTCTTCATTCGCCTGCGCTTCTTTAATGGAAAAGTCGACAGCCATTGCAGAAAAAGCGGCGGTGATTTTAAAAGGCCACTTGATGACGTACATGGCTGTGGACAGGGCTCGGTCGGTGTCTGAGGCTAATTCGTTCAGTTGCTGGTACTTCTCGATGAGTTTAGCTCTGGCTTTAGCTCTTCTTAAGGGCGACTTAATCCGCTTCATCTCTTCAATGGCTTCGTCCATTTCCGCTCTGCAGTAACAAGCCACGATGCAGGGCAGGATACAGAGGAGAGACGGAAATTGCGTTGTAAATAGATTGAATTCATAAAAGATGAAAGCAATGAAATGTTTTAAGAATGTTGGCTTATTCCACGCATATAACAAATCGAGAAGTCCATTAATATAAATTAGCCACTTTAAGATATTGAAAACTGCGGAGGAGATTTTGAGCGGAATGAGTAGTTTGTTGAGACTTTGTTCGCTCTTTTTCCCCAGAGGAAGATGCTTCAATCTCATCATCAATCCTTTTATCTCTCTCTCCTTCACGCAGAAACAGTACAGGATGCTACCAGTAAGCCATAGTAATTTAACAAAGTAGACAATTATACCATTTGCTCCATACCGTGCTTCACTCATACATTTATCTAACAACAGCATCCACAATTGATAGAGCATTCCACATGTGAAAGCCATTTTATAGATTTTCCTGGCCCATCCTGCTGCCTTCTCATTGCCAAAGTTGAATCCGAACACATTCAGCCTCCAACAAATTGGTTTTACGACGTCATACAGTGTCTTTGGACTCATCTTCTTCTTTATTTTTACTGTTTTTTCTGCCAATGAGTGAGAATAGAATAGAGTGCGCGGGTAAAAAAAAGTCAAATTTCTCCCTGTAACACTGACATTCGTTGAACGTTGGTCTTTAGTATTCGAGCACCAAACTGCGTTGTGAGCTTGTGTTATTATTTGGTCTCTATAGCGAAGAGACAATC
>JAQGAZ010003255.1:0-12525 GCA_034692225.1 Polydesmus complanatus
ATTATCTACAAAGCCCTTAAATTTTTTTTTAAATATACTTTTTAAAAAATAAATTAAAAATCTACAACTCTTATTTTGTGGATAAGCCTCGTAATATAAAAGTAGGGAAATAATTGTAAATTGCTTATTCATTGGATAAAATATTTCCTCATTAAAACATTTTTATAAAAAAAAATATACTTCCAAATATCTAAAGTTATTGTTTCAGCGATTTTTAATTATTCAGATTGTTTTAAAAATTTGGGGGGGAAGAGGGGGGGTAGGGGTTCTTTTTAATTTTTATTTTAAAGAAACTACATACTGTAACGGTAGTATTTTATTAATTTTCTCGATGAATTTGAGAAATTTTTAAAACTACGTTTCAATGGTATCGGTAGTAGCATTCCGATCTCGAAAAAATATAGATCTAAAATTGAAAAGTTTTAGTTGTACAGTAGATAATATATGTATTTTTTAAATTATTAAATTCAGCTTACGATGTAACTTCACATTCACAATGAGATGGAAGATTGAATTTGTCTTCTTTGGGCTGTTGATTAGCCGGGTTGATTGCTAATAGAACTATTTCTTCAAATCTTTGGATGCATTTAGCCTCGTAAGTGGTTGGAACATTTTCTTGGCAGGGTCGAACATCTTTGCTGAAAATATGACACCAAAATAATTTAAAAAAAGTTTTTTTTTAAAAATTTTTTTGAATTTTACTTATTGCATTTTTGCCCTTTATATTCTTGTCTGTATTTTGAATTGTTTACTGTGTAAACCCACGATTTTGTGACGGTGCTTTTAGCAACAGGCGGAATTACCAAGTAATCAGTATATGCGCAAGTACTTTGGATTTTATTTTCTAAAATTAGCGAAAGTTAATAGATAAAATAGTACCGGTATAAGTAACAATTAAGTACAATTACCAATTCTTGTGAAATAGACTAAATTCCCATCCTTATCTACGGCCACATCAGCAATTAATGATCGGTTTTCGGTTGCTATTTTTTCCTCAATGAATTTTGTGGGGTCATAATAGTATGAGGACTGCACGAGAGATGTATCAATGTTTTCCCTTAATAATAAGTATGATAATATTATAATAAGAATATAATTTAAACATGCACATTTGTTGTTGTGGAAAGTTAAATATTAATTAACGAGGCCAATACTGTACATAATTTTAAAAGTAGATTAATTCTCTAAGAGGTATTCAAATGTAATGAATGCTTGGTCTGATGTAATACTGTGTGATGTGTGATGTAATAATGTGTGCTAGATTTTTTAAAAAAATAAAATATTTTTCAAAATAAAATCTAGAATAGTATTCATCAGTTTTAAGTACCGTAGATTTTGTTAACTTTAATGTTTGAAATAATACGGGTAATAATTGTGAACTGAATGGAAATGCGGGTATCACTGTTTCGAAAGCTAATATTTTAAAAATATCAATAGCCTACTGTGTAACTTTTATGAAGGAGTAAACTTTTCTGTTTACCAGCATAAAACTCAATATGGTATGAAAGAAAATGATGTCGTGAGGCACCGATGTAATGCGGGTTAACACATTCAACGGGTTGACGGAATTCACAACGAAATTAAATCATTTTCGCCACAACCCTCCTCGTATTAGTTGTATTCATTTTTTTTTTTTTTTTGATGATATATATGAGTAACTAATGGTGAATTTACTCTGGATAGGCTCTATCTAAATCACAAAATGTTGCCTCTGGATCGGTCAAACACGTTGGAAATCCACCAATGAGAACCGGGCGAAATTCGTTGTCATTCCTAAAATAACGGTACCGTAAAAATTAAAATAATTATTGAGAGTTGTCAGAAAATTACTCACCCGTAGCATTCGTTAAAGTTTAGTATTAATTTCACGATTATAAATCCTGAAATTATTTTATTCTAAAATAAAGTACGGTACATTTATAAAGCGAACTTTTAAAAGAGAGTATAATATTATGGAGAAGTTTATCGCTTACCATTATGCCTTGTTGAATCTCTAAAAAGTGCAAATTTAAACGTTATTAAGTTAACAAAGCTAATAATTATTTGCTTCCATTTGTTGAAATTAACTCGCTAATAGATGCATTTTAAGAGATAATAATTTTTAAACAACCTTGAATCTAGTATGTTTTTATTTGAAAATGTGTTGGTTAAACATGGGTGTAAATATTGTTGGTTTGTTGCGGCTACGCTGCTTATGTTTGCACATGCATTTACAGAAGGAAAAAAAAAATTGCTTGATCGTCTTTTATTTATCTATCTACCCTTAGTTTAGCCTACATATACAGTATACTGTATATATATTTTTTTTTTCAAAAATATACAGTAGTAGGAAACGCGTTGAGTCATGTTGGTATTGTATTTTGATTGGAAGAACAATTGCATGCAGCATAGACATTAGAGACAGGAGTTTTTATTTTAATAATAATTATTAAAGTCGGTTTGTAATTGGTTCGCCGTATTTGTTGCTACTCTGCCTTGTCTTGAGATAGTGCCAAATAGATTTTTTTGGGAAGAGAAATTATTAAAATTGAATGGCGTGAAATTGACTTTTTAATTTCCAGCATTTTGATACACAGCCAATTGACACTTTTCTAACGTAAGTACAGCTCGTAATGGGTATTTGGCGTTTTATACATTGGATTCATTAAGGAAATAAAGACCTTTTTTTTTGACTTGTTGAATTGGGTGCACGGTGAATATGAATATGCGAAAAGAACATGAGTCGCTGCTTTTATACAACTAATTGCTACGTACTAAGCTTGCTTTGAGTTTACATATTATTACTATAAAATAAAAGAATGGCTTCCAAATGTCATAGATTAAACGTAAGTGTGCATACAATTTTTTAGAAAGCGATCACAGCATTAGTTTTTCATAATTTGAAATTGAAAAGATTAAAATTTTTAAACTTTTTTATTTTTTTTTTGTGATTGTTTTTGATGAAAAAATAAAAAAAATTCATTAAATCACAGCTAGATGTGCAATGGTAGAAATATATGACCAACTTAATTTATTTACGGTCTTACCAGTCGTAAGTTCAGATGTCTGGTATTCTGAAAATAGTTACTGCACTTTTTAAAACTCAAGCCAGCTGATTTTTAATGAAAAAAATTTGAAAAGTACTGTAGTTTAAAACATGAACTGGTCTACGCGATAAGCGAGAAAAATTCGAATCTGCTAAATATGAAAGTTATAAAAAAAAAATTTGCTTGTGCACATTTAATAATTTGTTAAGGTACTAAAATCCAAATAATGCAAAATAATCTACTTTGGTACTTTTTATTTTCATCACCTGTTGTATTCATGATCTTTCCTATTAAAAAAATATTTTTCATTGACATTTCATTAATCAAAAGTTCTATAAAATTTGAAAGATTATTTTGACTTACTCGTAGATAATTTTTATTTACGTACATGGATGGATCTTTCGGTCATAGTTCTGATTTGTAATTGAATTAAATTGATAAGAGATGGCTTAATGTTGAGGTTATTTTCGTTAAACTGTGCTGTTTTTTTATGAGGGTGAAATTGAGGGGGTTACTGAGTGGTCTCCAATGTGACTATAATTAGGTGAGTGAAAATTCGATCTTATTGAAATTACTTATTTTTTTTTGAACAGACTGGTAAGAACTGTACGTGTCTATATTTTTATTACAAGTTAAGAGTACGTTATCAAAATATTACAGTAGGGATTTTACATGGTTTTATCCGCGTAAGCAAAAGGTGTGTCGATAGTGAATTGAAAGTTTTGTCGTCGCCCCTCCTATCGATAATAAAAAATAAATTCATAACATTATTAATGATGTTAAAATAATTAGCTTATATATATATAAAAAAAATCACTAGTTTATAATTATATACCGGTTACTGTTATATATCGAGTAGTGTTATTTTGAGTTAACTTTGTATTGAGTATGCTTTTGTCGGTTGAATTTGAATTGAAGTATCATTGACTTGACGAGTGACTTATTTTAACCCATACATTTGCAAACGAAAATGGTATGTTTCCTGTCAATTTTTAATTTAACCTATTTTTTTTTAAAAAAAAAAATGAGACGCGTTGGAGTATTGAGTCACGTCTACTTTTGTAGAAATAAAAATTTTGTACGTAGCACATACTCGTAGACGTTAGAATCTTTTCTTTTTAATTTTAATTGAAGTCAATTTATCATTATTAGTTTCTGCGACTGTTGTTATGCTTTTGTTTGGCGATAATGCCAAAAACTTTTTTTTTTTTTTATGAATAAAATATTAAAATTGAATGGTGCTAAATTATCTGTTACAGTTACATGTACTGTATTAGATATTTTTTAGTTTTATGCGGTTGATCTATTAAATAATGGAATGAAAGCTTTTAGAATTTGTGATCAACGATTCAAAAACTTAGAAAAAAAGTATAAGGCACAAAACGGGCATAAAAAAATCAATAATAATTTTTAGAATATAACGCAAATTTTTAAATGAATTAATGAATACATTACAGTATTTTATAAGTGTACCAATTTTTTCACCGTGTAACTGTATTTTTGTTCTTTTAGTCACAGATGTAAATGGCTTTATTTTGAATTACAATACTTTTTTTGAATGACACAACTTTATTCGCACGCCATGCACATTAACAGTCTGCACATTAAAAATAAATGATGATATCATATGAATAACATTAATAACCATTAATGCTAAAAATTGCATACTAACGGTACAGTATGGTACCCTATCGCACTGATTTTTGTTACATTTTATTATAATACCGGTAGATAAATTACTCCATATAATTATCACTTAATTAAGGTTCGAATTTAGTAACTGTACATGTAATTGAATTAATTTTATTACGTTTTTGATATATTTTTTTTTTATAATTTAATTTATTTAAATTACGGTTTTAATTTTTACTGTCGCCAGATTTAATACCGTATTAGAAATGTCTTGCAAATGGTTGCTTTTTTAATTTTATTTTTTTCTAAATTAGCTTGCATCACACGTTGAAGTGCAACTAACGCATTTAGGAGTCGCCCACCTCATCTGATACTGTAGTGAATGGTCAGTAGGTGGGTGGACAACTGAAATCATAAAACGCACAAAAAAAAAAAAATAATAATAATAATGATACAAAAGATAATTTGAAAAAGTTTTTTTTTTTTTTTAAGAAAAAATGCAATTTTAAAAAAAAATGTTTTGGTAAAACATTTTATTGAATTCCTATAATTCTTTATTGATTAGGATCATTAGAGCTTGCAATTTTTTTTTTTTGTGTAAAAATTAATTGCACTTTTAACTTTTATTTTGTATCCGTTTTTACTTTCTATAATTTCCCATTAAATACAAAAAAAAGCAATACATTTTATTTAAGTTTCTCCCTAAATGTATTTTTTTGCTGATTTTTTCGAGTTTAATTCATCTTTTTCATAAGTGCGGACATTTTACTAGCATTTTTTGTTGTTGTTATTTTGATCTTAGATCGAACGAGATTTCTAATTGTTATACGTTTATATTATGTATTAATTGAACGGTATATTACGCTCAACCGTTTTATTTCCGCGAGAGCATTTGTTATTTAATTAATGCGTGTTTGTGATTGGCTACTTTACAACCTAACGAGATTTCGGGTCTCGCCTACATTTCCCCTATTGTACTCCCCGTACATGTATTAATGTTTTAGGTGGGACGACTGTGGGTGGGACTTTAGGTGGGAGGAGAAGAAAATATCATTACGTGCACAATTTTTTTTTACATTCACCTCCCTGTATAATAACACTTTGAGGAAGAGCTACAGTACCCGTTGCGAGATTATTATTCTACTCATTTTGGTTTTTTTTTTCTGAAAGAAAAAAAAAAAAAGCAAACGAGCAGGTAGAATAATTGTGCTTAGTTAATGTAATACCTGTGCGTAACAACCGGTTTGGGAGCGCGATCCTAGTGCTCGCTGGATAATACTGTACTCAGCTTTGGTGTATGTATTTAGTCAGGCAGCAGTTCGACGGGCGGAGCACCGAAACAACAAACTACCTGTAGTAAAGAGAGTCCAAGGTATTACGTAGGAATTAATATTCGTGACTGGAGGGGAATTTTTTTGCTCGCTTTGCACGACCCACCCTAACTCAACACTAACAATTTATTCCGTGCTGCAGTTCTTCGGCATTTGTTTCTCTTTTTTTTCTTCTACATACAACTTATTCTGCTGTGTATAACTTTTTTGTTTATAAACTTGACCGCGTTGGTGCATTTCGAAATTCGATCCTGAAAAATTAACGGATGCTGGAAAAACTTTTTGGAATTAGTTCTAATAGCGGGACATTATAATATTCCGCGCAGTCCGCGTGATTAATTTTTTCTCTCTCGGGGAAAAGAATTTTTTTTTTAGAAAATAAATATAATTAACAATTTTTTAATATAAAGTATGGCGGATACAATTCAACACACGGAAAATAATCGCCCGGCTGCTGGAACCACGGTGGTTCATCCTGAAGGTGGGGCTCAACCCCCGCCAAATGCCAGTGCATCGAAATCCAGAGCCATCAGTTTTGAGGGATTGCAAATCAATGTTTTTTATTTTACTTCGGTGGCTGGAATTTTAAAGATCATCGAATGGGTAAGCTTGATTTACGTGCATTTTTATTACATTAGAAATTTTTTTAAGATTTACAATATTATGATAAGAGAAATATTCGTTGAATTATTAATTAAAAGGCGATGTTTTTTTAGGTTTTTTTTGTTGTTGATTAGCGGTTGGTGTTTGATCACATTCGGGTGTTTAAATATTAACATTAAAAAGGGCTGCCAAACAAAACTATTCTGTGTGGGTAAAGTTTCGGTTAACCCTGGGAGTGATCCTAATTATTTGATTTGGTGACGCCTATTATTTTTTCCAACTTCATAAATCTCTTTTATAATCACGAGGAAAGTTCTGAGAAAGTTTCTGTCCATTTTTTCTCTTCGTTGGAAATTTAAATTGAGGTTTTATTTTTTTTAATTTTAATATAAAACATTGCATTAACAATAAATTTGCATATCTGACGATCTAAGATAGAATTTGTACATGAACTATAGATTGTCAACCGGTTATTAAGATTTAAATATCTAATTTGTAGTAAAGGAAATTATACGCTCGTATAGTAATTGTAAATTCAGGTAACTGATTTTTTTTTAAAACATTTAAAAGTTCAAAGAACAAAAAAAGTTACTGCAAAGAAAAATTGCTGTTTGAATTAATTTAAAATGATAATAATTAAAATAATAGGATACAACCTCCCATTTTTTTTATAATTATTATTATCATTTTAAATTAATTTTAAACTCAAAGTTTATTATGACGTTAATTTATTGTAGTAGTTTATTAATATTTGTGGTAAGTTGTCAGTTACTGTCAACATTTTCATGATTTCATTATACGGTACTGTAATCCTTTTTGAACATTCAGTATTAAAAATAAAATATACTGTAATATTTAAAAAATATTCTGAGTAAGTGGCCACGTGCTACAACGTTACATGGAAGTATGAAAAAAAAAAAAAAAAAAATCGGGAAGATGTGTAAACAAGTGTTTATAAAAAAAAAAATTACACTGTAAAAGGAAAATGGTAATTAGTTCCGGAGCTATCGTTGCGCTAAAAAGAAAACAACGTATTTATTCAAATCTTACGACCATGTACTAACCGTTGTTGACTATCAACAGGAAGTTGATTTTTTTTTTGCATAGACGTTTTCTAGACTCAAGAGTTAGATAAAAAGTCAAATAATGATGGAAGTATAATAAAAATAAATAAACGCTAACATTTTTTAGATATTTTTTTTTCTGTACAATCCAAAGTGGTTGGATGCTTTTATTCGGTCATTCACTCTTTGCACCGGGATTCCTTCTCCAACTTAAAAAAAAAGAAAAAAAACTGCACCTTCTACTTCCTAACCTTAACTTAAACGGTCGTCTGGTCAAACCACTAATTACAATCTCAAGCTCTGTGAAGGTAGAAAAGTTGCAAAAATATTTTTCGTATCAATCTTAAGACGTTACATTGTCATGTTGTTGTTATAGTCGAACCGGTTGTTTATTTTCGACTCCGCCTACCGCGATTTATCGCACTTGTTGCACTCTTTTACGTACACTTTCAAACAAGGACGGCTTACCATAATAAAATATGACGTTATCTTTTTTGAATAAAACTTTTATTACGTCGAATCTTCTTGGCGAAAATATTTTTACTAGCAGTTGCCAAGCGATGCCACGAGTTGCGTAAAGATTATATTGGCACACGCAACAATTTATACAAAAGTGGGTGGAAAATTGCAATATACTGTATAATAATATTTTGTTTATCTCATTTTATTATATGTACATGTATATTATAAAGTTTAAAATAAGAAAAACTACCAGTACTTAAAATTGACAATTTATTTTCGTTAAAATGAAATGAAAAGGTTATCGATCAATAATGATTTGTGGTTAGTTTAAGTTTATTTTTTAAAAAATAATAATAAATTATTATACTTAAAGTTTATTAATTTTTCTACGTTTATTTTACCAGGAAAAATAACTTTGTTTTTGTTATTTCCAATAAGGAACAATAATTTTAGTAGTTTTGAGCAGAACTTTCCTCGTTAAGTTTTTAAATCGCTTTTCAAGGTCGAGAATATTCACGTTCTTAAAAATAAAAGTTGATTATCAAACAGATAGTGCGTTTTAATTGTGCCAAAAATGACACAATAGCTTTCTTGAAAACCGCCAACTTATAATCGAAAAAAAAAAAATAAATAAATAAATATACGGTATTTTGAGTACAGTATATTGAAGGAATGTGACACGCGATGAATATACATGTACCGGTTTAACTCAAAGTTTAAGTTGGAATTTCGAACATTCTTCTAATCTTCACGGTTTTTTTTAAAGACCAACTTGCAAATTTGCTTTTGTTAATTTTAGTTTCAACTTAAAACCGTTTATATAAATTCAAAGTCGAAATGATCGTACGATGTTGCCAGAAAAAGTCCATTTAAAGTAATGGTGGTGGTAGTATAGTAGTGCAGTGACGGTGCAAGACTTGGGTAATCGAAATGATAGACAAGCAGAAAGTTAATTTAAAAAAAAAAAAAACGTAAAAGGCTTTTTATGGCTGAACATTTTTAATTTCAAACAGTCAAGTGGGTTGATTTTCTACAGTTTTACCGGTCATATTTCAGGTGGAATATATTAGGCTACATTTTTCTGGCGAAATACTATACGCTTTTTACAGTGAAAAACAAATAGAAACCGAGTTTTAATATTAGTTTTCATACAATTTTTTACACAAAAAAAAAAAAAAAATTGTTGGTAAATTATAGCACGTCAACGCCGATATTATAATGTGCTTTTTTGTCCCTTATTAAGCGTTTCATTTTTAATTTAAAATTTATTTAATGCTTAATGGTTTTGGGGTCAAAAAAAAGATTAAATTAATTTTAAAGATTGTTAAAGTTTTGTAATTATTAATAATTAATGCTGATATTTAAATTTTTGCAAAAAAAAAAAAAAAATTGTTTAATTATTTTATTTGTTATTATTTTTTCAATTAATTTTAAATACCGGTTAAAAACAACATTTCAGTTAATTTTAATAAGAAGTTTAATTTGAAGCAAATTTTGTTCTTTCACGCGTACAGGTTTATTGTTTCTACATTATTTCGAGATATTCTTTTATAACTTCATAAGCAATTGCTTTTCAAATTAACAAAAAAAAAAAAATTTTTTTTCTTTGTGCTTTGTAGGCAACTACTGTATTGTTATTGTAAATTACTACGTGTCGACCTTTGTGAGATAATTTTGATAATTACAGGTGTATTTAACAAATATATTTTTAAAAAAAGTTGAACCTCTCGGGTAGGTGGAAATTACATGAAGTAATTTTGCAACTTGACTTTTGAGGTAATGTCTTTTGATTTACGTATCCAAGCTCACATTCATTTGACTATGCTTCAAACTGCGCAACTGCATATTTTAAATACATGTACTGTTAAATTCTTCTTTCTTTTAATACTTGTAGTTTTTTTTTTCTTCTTATTTATTTAAAAAAAATTATTTTCATTGATGCTTTAACATTGAATTTATATTCTTCACACATCACATGAATTCCAATGCAACTTTCATAAGTAGAAGGGGGAGAGGGGCAAAATGAGATGAGACCTCGGTTTATTCCTCTTAACTTAATTAATACACGTAACATTAAAAGTGTTTACTTTTGATGCTTTGTATTTATACGAGTAGATATTAAAAAATGATGCAAATATTAGTAAAAGTCACGCACTATTACTTGAGGGAATAAGGGATAACGATGAAGTACGTGACGACAATTTCTCATAATTTTGAGGCACATTTTAAAAAAGAGAACACGCGTTTTAAATTATTATGCTTCATTGATCAGCTTCTGCCGTATACATATATATTTTTTTAATTTAAAGCCGTGCATAAAATTTACTTGGCTTTTAACGAGCTAATAAATAGCGTTGTGGTAACGTAAAAGGGGCTTTTTTTTTTTTCTTTCTTTCTTTATTTTTAACCGACTTACAAGTTTCGTCACGGTTATCCATGCGTTAACTATGTCCACTATTGTTTCTATTTTCGCTGCCAACGACAATGCCTTTCTTCCATCTCGAGTTATGTTTACAAGATAATTATTCATTTTGGATACCATTGTGAGATTGTAATATGTGTTGCAACTTTGAATAGTTTAATAGAAAAATAATAAAAAGTTGAATTAAAAAAAAAAAAAATAAATAAAAAAAAAAAAAATAATAATAAGCACTTTTTCTAAAACATTGCAAAGAAAAAAGAAAAAAAATTCAACTTTTTAATTAACTTCCGTTTCTGCTTTCACTAAATACAATTTTGAAAGTAAATTTTAAATTTATTTTAAATTTGTTTTTAGAAAATTAGATAAAAATCGAAATATTTGAAAACGGATTTTTATAAAAATTAACAAGAAATACAAATTTTTATGGAAGTGTATTTCTTTAGAAATTATATTCTGTATCTTCTGAATCAAAGTTCCTGTATTAGAATTTACACGTTCTCCAAACTTTGTTCATGTTTTAGAAGAATGTCTAATTTCCTCTATTGTTGTTTTTAAGAAACATAAGAGCTTAGTTCGAATTATCTCAAATAAAATTAACTTTACCGGAAATCTATTTATTTTAATCTAATTTTAAAAAGCTTCTTATTATTTCTCAACAGTATTATAAAAAAATAGCTTTCAAAAATTTATATATTGTTAGAAAATGATTAGGTAAAGTCATTGGCGCATACATAATCATCCATTCGTTTCGCGCAGTGCAGTATATGTATAGTAAAAGTTAATATTAGTTTTTTTTTTTTATAAAAAAATAATAATAATAATAAAAAAGATGGGGGTAAACACCAACTGTTCTGCAATGTTTAAAATTTTAAATAAAATGCTTCAAAAAAGCGTATCAACATCCGGTGAACGGCTTAGAGCGTGTGCATGCATCTATGAAGTTGAATATAATAGATATTTCAAGACTTCCACATTCTATTGATATACAGTATATGCCGGAAATGTTGCCATTGTAATATATTATTCACATCTACTTGCTAAGTTCTTTACACTGTACAACGCAGTACAGTATTATTGTATAAGAAATGATGTGAAGTCAACATAATTATGCAAATTACAAATCTGGTATTAGTCTCACTTGGAAATTAACTTACTTTTACATTACATGTACTATAATTATTAAACTCATGCAGCAAATTTTGCTTTAAACCAATAATTTGTATTGTTTTGCAATGCTGATGAGTTAAGTTTATTTTTTCTCGGCTTTAAAAAGATAATTTTTTTGCATACTTTTAGCACTACATCAATAAAAAATTGCGCAAATGTTGAATACAGTATAATTAATTATGATAAGCATAGGCCTATATTATTTTTTTTTTAGTTATGGCATTTTATTAAGTAACATGTATTAAAACTATCTTTGCATTCTGTTCATTTTTTTTTTTTGTAAATTACGTGTAGATACCGGTATATTTATTTAAATTTTCGAAAAACTAAATAAATGATCAAAAAAAGTAAATTTAAATTGTAAATTAATTAAGATGAATTTTTTTTTAAAAAAATATTAAAATTATGCATAACGGTATTACCGGTAATGTTTTTTTATTTTATTAAAAGGTGACATAAAACCGAGACTCGACGTTACCGGTGATGTTTTCATGCCTCAAAACTACTTAAAAGGCAACATTCTGTGACATTATATAATTTTATCTTTGTTTCCAACTTCCGTTTCCTCATGCTGAAATTCAAATTGAACTTTAAAAAAAAAAAAAAGTAGAAAGCCGAATTAACGGAATCATTTGTTGGAGCGTTTTCAAACACGCTTCAGTTACATTCATTTTTTTAAATCGGTTTGCATGGGTATTAAATAAGTGGTTCAACTTGATTTTACTTACTTTTTTATTTTTTTATATATGTTACAGTATGTTCATAAACGTAGCATGTTTATATGATTGCTAGCATGTTTATAAATGTACTAATATGAC
>JAQGAZ010003256.1:0-12525 GCA_034692225.1 Polydesmus complanatus
GCTCTCAAACATTGAGAGGTCAGAGGTCATATGTGAAGTGGCTCCACTGTCTAAACACCAGTTTTCACTCTGCATATCAGATATCCTCAAGGCCATATGATCACTAACTATTCCAAGAGTAGCATTTTCTGTGTTAATATATTATATATATGGATTAATCGCGCGATTTAATTAAGTAAGATGGGTTCCGAAAGAGGATTAAGTCAAAAGTTTAACGCTTAAGTAGGGTGTCATATAACTTTTATGTGTTAAGAAGAACGGTCTTAACGCGCGGTCGAATTAAAGGAGAAGAAATCGGTTTTAATTGGTCGGTTGAGCGGATAGATGAGTTGGTATATTGATTTGATCGGATTAAAAATGAAAGAAGAAGAAGATTGACACATAAAAAAATGATTTTTGGACAAGTTCCAAACGAAGAAATTTGTGCGTTTCTAAAAAAACTCATCGTTTAACGTTGTTGCGCGCGCAGCGTCTCGTCCGTCGAACCAAACGTTTATACGGAAGAAGAAAAAAAAATGAAAATGTAAGCGAGAAATTGTTCCGTTCCATATAATTTATTCGTTTCTTATTCCGCAGCCTTTTATAATATTTTACACACATATTATATATATATATAGTTAAAATAGTAGGCGAATGAAAAATATTATAAATGCTGAGCTATACAATGTAGAAAGCTGTTAACCGAGCCAAACCCGGGTCTCCAGACTAAATTAAAAGCGGCGATGCTTTTCGGGTCCGGAGCAAGAAAGACATATATAATTTTTCCGAGTAACATCTGCTACTTACTGTACGTCGTCGTCGTCTGCTTACACACTTTTCATCAACTTTTCAACCTCATTTTAACTCCCAGAGATTTATCTCATTTTATTTCATTATTTTTTTTTATCTTGGGGGGGGGGGGGGGGGGGGGTTCCCGCCGCCGGCGAAAATTATTATTATCCTGATGATGAATAATACTCCCAAAATAAATTTGCGCAATTGAAGAGGATCTCTCGTAACAATATTATAGCGGGATATAACTCTATTTGTTGGGTTGTTCTTTGATCATGAAAAAACCTTCAGCAAATTGCGCTTATGCGTTTGTGGATTTTAATTGTATTCTAAAAATACACGGTGTTCGTTAAAAAACTGGTACCCAACTGAATTAGCACGAAATATAATAATTTTTTTTTTAAATGTCTATTTACAAAAAATTAAAAATTTATTATTATTATTATTATTATTAAAATAAATATTTAATTCCCAGGAAAATAAATAATAAAGGAATAATTATTATTAAGTTAAAGCTTTTATTAAATTTTTATTTATTTTGGAATTGAAAATTTCTAATGCGATTAAAATTAAGCCATTTTTAGTATAATATTATTATTAATACATACAGTAGCCCGGTTGTTATTAAACAAGAATTATTTTTCTTTACATAAAAATTTTTTTTTAAATTTTTAATATTAAAGAAAAAAAAAAAAAAAAAAATGTTAAATAATTTATTTTGAATACATTTTAGCGTAAACAAATTTTTATCAATACACAAAATAATGAGTCTTATTATTCAAAATTTTTAGCTTAAAAAATAAATTTAAGGTTTTAGTTAAAATCTGTAGAAATAATTTGCTTAAATTCAAATATATATTTTTTTAATACAGTATTACAATGTACAAAGAACAACATTTCAGGCTTTATGCAATTTTTTGAGCAATTTTCTGAAAACAAAATTTCTCATTTTAAAAAAATTAAAAAAAAAAAAAAAAAAAAACAAAGCTTTATCCTCGAAAAGGTTCTCGATATTTTTTTGTACTTTTATAATGTAAATTTAAAAAAAAATAAAATTGTGTTGTTTGAATTGCATTATTTTGTGAATGCATTACCCTTCGCCATACACAGTGTTTCGGCGCTGTAACTTAAGCTAGGCAAAAAAAAAAAAAAATGAATAAAGCCAGGACCCTGTGCCAGGATTAAGACTACCTTAGGGCGTTTGGCACCCATATTTTTTTTTTTTGGGCCCCCTCATATCAATTATTAAGCCTCGGATATACCTTCTTTTCCTACTTCCTTAATTGAAAGATTTTGGCACTTTTTTCGTAGCCTCCCTCCCCTCCTTTATTCCCTTTATTCATAAGCTGTCTGGTCTAAGAAATCCAGCATTTTCGAAATTGAAAGGGGCGTTGTGCCTGAGGTGGGGGCCGCTGAGGAGGGGGACTAAATCCAGGTCTGATAAAAGCCCATTATTTGTTATTTCGAGCGCTGCTTTCGCGACAATATTAGTTTGTCGCTGAAATTTTGAGTAGGAAATTCGACCAAAAAGATTTCCGTGTTTCGAAATTTAAGTCGGGAGAGAGCCAGTATGAGATTGCGCGGGGGGGGGGGGGGTGAAGTTGAAAAGGAGGGGGGGGAAGGGGGGGGGGGGGGGTTAAAGCTGAAAGTGGTTGTTTGAATTATGAGTAAGTAATTTGTCAAGTGGATGTTTGTTATGTGTAAGGCAAAACGAAAGGCAAAAATTTTTATTCATGAAACGGATAGGGTCTCGATCCATCCAGCAGCGTATATGTGTAGGCCTATAATACACAAAACCTATACTATTACTATACATGTATAGGGCTTCCACCTCACTTTTACATATGATATTTTCCTCCCCCTCCATCAAAAGACATAACCAATCCATTAAAAGCGACACAAGCGGCTTGAAAGCATTTCGCGTTCCAAACCTTATTTTTATTTTTTTTTTGCTTTCTTTTTTTGCTTTTTATTCGCGCCCTCTGGCGCTTCTACACTCAACTCGCGACATGCAATTTTACTAACTCATTACCTTATTTTGCATTAACAAACGAAAAGTTGTTGAATTGAGAGAGAGGGAGGAGAAAAAAAAATTATGTATCGCCTATGTACTTTACGGTAGAAAGAAAATGAATGTTTCTATATTATGCTAACATTTCGGACTTTTACATTTTCGTTGCCGAAAGCTACTGCTGACGTCATTAAAAAATGGAGGCTGGGGAAATTTATAATGATTTTTTTTTATGTATTTATATTTAATGTTAAATTGTAGAGCGATTTTTTCGATAAAAATGAATTATTGTTGATTTTAAATGAGAAGTTGAAATATTATACACTGTGTCCGTGAAAAAAACGTACCCAACTGAATTTGTGTTAAATCCTTTTTGATAATGTATTTGAATGACACATTTTAACATTTAATTGTTCTATTCTGTACTTAAAATATCTACTTCCGGTCTGATAGATCATAGACAAGCATTATACCCGGATGAAGCTGATGTTCAATCGGGGTGCATTTTTTTTTCGGAAACCGTGTCTAAGAAATTTTTTTTGAACGCCCTGTATTTTTCTGATTGAAGTTCCATTGTTTTTTTTTCTTCTTATTTATTGTCGTAAATTTAACAAGAAAAAGACGAGGGAAAACAAATTGTCTTTTATTATTTGAACTGTTTTGAAACATATAATAAATTGAATTTTTACTACGTTTGTTTACACTGGTGACGTCACCTGTGTACTCTCAGCCGCAGTAGGAATACAGTTGTAGGAGGTGTAGAGTACCTGACTTCCGATTTGAATTTCAAATTGTCCTACGCTGAAATCAGACGTACTAATAACGGTGAAGAAGCGCGCAATCAACCATAACTTCACCGTCTCCCTCTTTCTCTCTCTCTTTCTTCGTTTGTTAGGTAAATGCGCGTGCGCGTAGTTACGTAATGTCAAAATGTGCTATATTATGAAGGATGCGCGTGCGCGCGGCGTTTCAAATTTCGATGTTGTTGCTGTTTGGTTTGTTTTTTTTTTCTCGCCGTTTCTCGCTCGACTGTTTTTCGGTGATAAATAGCGTTCGTTTTTCCTTCCACCGATCAATTTTATATTTGGAGAAGGCGATAGAAAACAGCTCGTAGATCTATTTGACCAAAATTGAGTGCGACCATGCAAGGAATCGGCAAGAAATGGGGAGGGGGGGGGGGGGCTAGAACCAACCCCGCCCCCCCTCTCCCTCCTTTCGTCTGTGACCATTACGAAAAGAATGACGTTGACGAATGCCTATTTGTGATTTTCCGCGTTTTTAATTAGAACTTATTAATTATTCGGTGGAACTATTCAATTTTTAAAGAGGCCAAAAAATCAACAAAATTTACAGTGAAACCTCTTCTTCAGACCGCCTTCCAATAAAGACCACTACTCGTTTCCAAGTTAATGCTCCACCGAGTATTAATTAGTAAAATTATTGTAAACATTGCTATTTTTAATGGAGGTCTCTATTAGAAGACCACTGCGCAGTTAAAAGCCGTATAACCAGAAAATTAAATTTGTAACACAGTGCTGTATTGTGAAACTTCTATTTCGAGACCACTGTTCTTCAAATGAAAGTGGTCTTCAAATAGAATTTATTTTGTGCTATTAAAATTGCAATTTAATGGAGGTCTCTATCAGAAGACCACTGCGCAGTTAAAAGGCGTATAACCAGAAAATTAAAATTTTAACACAGTACAAACTGTGAAACCTCTATTTCGAGACCACTGTTCTGCAAATGGAAGTGGTTTTCAAATAGAATTTATTTTAGTGTTATTAAAATGTTAATTGTTGTGTCTTTTGACCTTTAGAGTAGAATTGTATTGTTATAAATTGTAATGGCGTATTAGAAGTGTATCTATTGAACCACACTCCGATCCTTGAAAATAGGACTTAAAATGGTCTTGTAGTAGAGGTGGTACACTATTAGAGGTATGTTAACATTGGAAGAAAAATCGGAGTTACGTATTTGAGGCGGTCGCGAAACGGAGGTGGTCTTGCGTAGAGGTTTTACTGCATTTGGTTAAGTTAGTTTACTGTATAAACACCCAATCACAATCAGTCTCACATCATCAACTACCGCATCTTAAAAACCCATTAAAATTACAAGAAAGTGTTTTTCGTGATATTTTTTTGTTTTATATTGATTTTTATTTGCAATTTTAAAGGTTGATGTTTTTTATTTTTTATTTTATTTTTTTGACTATACGTTTTCCGCTTTATTTGGGAAATGGTTCGATTCGCACGTCAACACACTGCACGTCGAATAAATAAAAAAAGAAAAATAGAAAATGATTTTTGTTGAATTTGACAAGATATTTAACGTTTCAAGTCTCTTCCATTTTTCCTTCAATTTCTTCAGCAAATTTCGCGAAACCCGAAATTAATGTCAACAATTTGAAATTGGGATGTAATTCAAAATTCTGTCGCCGCCGCCGACGCCGTTGCCGCCACGTCGACGTGCGCGTGTGTCATCACGCCTACATTCTATATATTTTTTTCGTATACATTTACAGTATAGTAAGAGGAGTAGAAGTAGATATAAAAAAGAAATGTAGCATATTTTCTGTAGCATTTATTTATTCCGAATGCATTCATTGTGAGGGAAAACAGAGTGAGTATAGGTGTAGTGGGTGGCGTTGGGGAGGGGGAGGGGGGGGGGGGGGAATGGAAATCAAGATTTCTTTCTTGACTACCTCACCTTCCTTCAGACATTCAAATGCTATAAAAATCTAATCCTAAATATTCATTCGGGCTAAAAAAAAAAATATAAATAAGAAAAAAAAGAGAGAAAGAAAAACATGTTATTTTTCATAGACGTATCGATTCTCGGTGCTTACACTTTCTTATTACTCAACACACCCCCCACTCCCCCTCGGAACAAAAAAAACACCTACCGCACTGTATGTGGAGTTAGTTTGGCGCTCGCAGAATGAACAAAGATTTGCTTTTTTTTTTTTTTTTTATTGTATTGTAAAATCTCTGACTTAGAATCTGTTTTCACCGTTGGAAAAATTACTTTTGGCGCGTCGCGATTTTTACAATTTTTCCTACCTACGGTACGCACTTTAAAGTGCAGAAAGAGGACATGTCACGAAACTAGAAATTTAAATTTTTTTTTTAGGAAATAAAAAACAACTACCGTAAATTCTCTCCCCTCTTCGTTTTTTAATAGTAAAATGCTGGTTGGGTTTTTTTGTGATTCTATTCGATGAGTCAGAGAATTACGATGGCAAAAAGTTTTCTTATGTGCCATTCCACTCGTTAATAAAGTGGTTTGTTAATTATTCAAAGTAATGGAGTGAAACTTCTGTAATGAGACCACCGTTGAGACTGGCTTAAAAGTGGACTTTAAACGCGAGTCGTCATCTGCTTTGAGAGAAACCAAATAATGGGAAAAATCGAGACGTCTTTGAGGTGGTCTCGAAACGGGAGTGGTTTTTAGATTGGGGTGATTTTGCTGATCACCTCTGTTTCGAGACCACTCCTCAAAAACGACCTTCTGATTTCCCCATGCTAATGCACCCCTAATAGCAGACCGCCTCTACTACGAGACCATTTTAAATCCTATTTTCAACGGAGGCCTCTATTTGAAAAGCAGTGACATGGTGCGCAGTAGCATTGCGCAGTGAGAGATGATGATGTAGTGAATTGGATTGGAGTGTGGTTCAATAGATACACTTCCAAAACGCCATTACAATTCTACTTGAAGACCACTTTTAATCGGTACCAACGGTGGTAAGGTTTTATTTTATGGTAAAATGTTTTTTAAGTTTTTTTTTTTATTATAATTGTGTTGAACGTACGTTTAATCTGTTCAACTTTAGTCAATCTTAATCAACGTTATTAAAACCGGAAGTAAAAATAATACAGTATATTATATGCGTGTACAGTAATAAAAATAATAATGCGCGAAGAATATCTCTACTTATTTTCTTTTTTTTGACTTAATAGAAGGATTATTATTACTGTACGTTAAATTGCATATTTTTTTTTAACTGGAAATTGCGACTTTTTTTTTTTTTATTATTATTATTATTTTTGTTTCAGGAAGAACATTACAGTGTATTAGATTTTGAAAGAAACATTTCCCGAAAGGATAATTTATCCGGTAATTGCACGAAATAAAATTTTAAGTGCTTAAGTTTTTTAGACGTTGAGACAAAAATATTCGTTTTAAAAATACAGTACGCTGATGCATTTAAGGTCGTTCATAAAAGACGTCAACGATATTATATTATAGTTTTGTCAAAAATGTTTGTACAGTGTAGCACATTGTACTACTTTTTAAAAAGAAATTATTTTAATTAATACAATACAATCGAAATCAAAAGGTTTGACCCAGAAGTGATTCGAACACTCAACCTTCTGATCTGGAGTCAGACGCGCTACCGTTACGCCACTGGGTCACCTGGTCAAATGACGTCATCAAAAGGTTGGAGGTTCAAATGCCTTCCGAGACATGCATTTAATTGTTTATAGAATTAGAATTGTATTGTTATAAATTGTAATGGCGTATTAGAAGCGTATCCATTGAAGCACACTCTAATACAACTCACTACATCATCATCTCTCACTGCGCACAAGCACACTGCGCACAAGCACACTGCGCACAAGCACACTGCGCAGCATCTCACTGCTCTTCAAATAGAGACCTCCATTGAAAATGATCTTGTAGTAGAGGTGGTCTACTGTTAGAGGTGCATTAACATGGGAAAGTCAGATGAACATATTTGAGGTGGTCTCGAAACGGAGGTGGTCTTTAGTTGGAAGTGGTTTCGAGTAGAGGTTTCACTGTATTTTATAGATAATTTTTTTTTAAAAAAAAAAAAAGGCGAAGACAATAGTATTTTATCAACAGTAAAATAGTAATTTTCTTTAGAGAGAGAGAGAGAGAGAATACAAAAGCGTGCGTGTGGAGGCTGTAATTTGAAACGTAATGATGCGCGTTGTGTACCTTGATGCCGCATGCGTGGTGGAGGTGGGCCGTGAAAAATGAGTGGGTGGAGGGTGGGGGGGGGGGGTGACAGTTGTGAATAACTGTACTCTCAACGGGATCAAAACTTAAAGGAGCCGGGGCTATTCATTTGCCCAGTTTCTGACTCTACCGCGAAAATATATATAATACAATGTTATATTTTCTACACGGAGTCTGAGTCAAAATGAATAAGTATTTGAAATATATATGAAGAGAAGGGTAAAAATATGGCTCGTAATGTTTTTTAATATAAATAAATAACAAATAAGAGACAAGGGTAAAAAAAAAAAAGTTATTCAACTCCAGGTATACGCAAACAACAACAACAACGAGGCGAGTTATACCTTTAAAAAAAAAAAAAAAAAATTGGGAAGATGAAAGTGACAGGGTTGGATAGAGGGGAAAAAAATGGTACGGTGAGTGAAGCCGAATAAAAGGTGGGGCTGGGTGTGGGTTGGGTGGGTGGTAGGCTACCGATGCATCAAAATAAAATGTAATATCTAACAAAATATGTCTATAAATATGACATTGCTGTTTTTCTGCTGTGCGGAGAAACATTTCATGTGTTACGCCTCCGCTCTCCACGTTACGCCTCGCGTTACATCCCCGTATAAATGTATCTGAGGAGAAGCAGAAAAATATATAAATGGTTAAGGGCCAAAAAATGAGTATTTGGACCTTACGACCAGAGACCAGAAAAAAAAAGAAAAAACATTTTCCAAGATCAAATTCCTATATAGATATTTGCAGACTCCATTTTTACTTAGCCGTAACGAAACGAATATCTAAGAAATATGAAAAGAGTTTTTTTTTTTTCGTATATAAATATATCTCTCGCCACCACCCACCATCTCTATACTTTTTATCCTCCTCCTCACGATGATGCTGGAGAAGGAGGGTGGTGGTGGGTGGGTGGGGGTTGACAGGAGAGAAATTCTCAATTCTAAAAGAAAAATAAATACGTTATTTGGATGTTTTTGGAATTCTGGATATTGCGTAAAGAAAAATTTCAAAAAATATATATAAAGAAATAAATAAATAAATAAAATGGCGAACGTGTGGTGTTGGGGGGGGGGGGGGGGGAGGGAGGCGAAAGGGTGAAAAAATAACCTCTACTTCCTTATATAACATAAATTCATACCCGGGTTTGAAATATGTGATGTCAGATATCGCGCAGAACGCGGATTTATTCTACGCGGATTTTAGAAAAACGATTTCTGTACATGTATTTTGTATTGAGAAAAGTTTAAATAAACAGGAGGGGAGGGTGGGAGGGGAAGATAATTCTCGCGTTAAATATTTAATCAAAATTTAACGAATACTGTAACATGTATTTGAACGATATTTTGCATAATATTTGAACGACATTTTTAAAATTTGAACGATATATTTCTTAAAAAAATGAACGGTATTGTATTTTCTTCAAACTTTGAACGATATAATTATTTCTTAAAAAATGAACGATATTTTACTGAAACTTTGAACGATATTTGACTCCAAATTTGAACGGTATTTTGCTCAAAATTTGAACAATATTTTGCATGAGATTTGAACGATATATTTCTTAAAAAATGAACGATATTTTACTCAAACTTTGAACGATATATTTCTTAAAAAATGAACGATATTTTACTTAAATTTTGAACGATATATTTGAATGTTTCTTAAAAAAAATGAACGATATTTCACTGAAACTTTGAACGATATTTTACTGAAACTTTGAACGATATTTTACTGAAACTTTGAACGATATTTTACTGAAACTTTGAACGATATTTTACTAAAAATTTGAACGATATTTTTTGAATTTGAACGATATATTTCTTAAAAAATGAACGATATTTTACTCAAACTTTGAACGATATTTTACTCAAAAATTTAACGGTGTTTTGTCCAAAATTTGAACGATATTTTTTGAATTTGAATGATATTTTGCATAAGATTTGAACGACATTTTTAAAATTTGAACGATTTATTTCTTTAAAAATGAACGATGTTTTGCTCAAAATAGGAACATTATTAATTAAATTTTAAAATGTAATCAGCTTGATAGGTGTCCCCAGCTTTATGATATGTTTGCTGGGGCTTAATAAGTGGTTCATAGGCGCATGATCATTTCTCTATTGCGCGCATTATTTCCAACGCGAAGTATTTCTCGCGTTTTCCGCGACCCTGCGCGTGCGCGTGTGAAAGGCGGCTGACCCAGTTGAATCCAAATGTCTGAAACACATAGAAGAACATGAGCTTTGGAAATGGAATAAAAAAAAAAAAAAAAAAATGAGATAAATATATAGCAATAATTTTTTCTCTCTCTCTCTCTCTTCTGACTGTACACGCGTATTTTCTTACACGTACATATGTCGAGGTTTAAGCCTAGTGGGGTTTAGTATGCGGAGTTGAGTTTACGCGGCGACAACACCGGTGTATAATATGATTTTTTCATACATATTATATTATATATGATATCTGTTTGGAGTTTTTAAATCGAGAAAATCTCTAGCAAACCTTTAAAAATATCCATCTACATAAATTCCCGAGTCAAATTCTTTTCAGTCAACTCGATTTACTTCACAAACATATTCTGCCACCCAACCGTCAATCCCCCCTTCCCTCCCCCTCCCCCCCATGAAATGAAAATAGACGGGGTTGGTTAAATTATTATTGTTACCACTTATCATTCGTATGTGTCAGGGGCTTCAAACAGCTTAACGCGCCGGGTAATTAATGCGCGTGACATTTTACTCGTAAATATTTTATTACGAGGGGTTATTAAAACGTAAAATGTGGGAAATAAATTTATTAGACATTTTTAAAAAAATAAATAAATAAATAAAGCGGAAAACTTATTTAATCCGTTTATTGTATGATGTTTATTTGTCAGCTGATTTGTTACGTTTAATGTGTCGGGAAAAACGGGGTTTTATTAAATGTAGTCGGGTGAAAATGTTAAATATTTATAATTCGATTTCAGAGAAGCGAGAAACTTTTAGAATGTTTATCATAATATTATACGATATACGAGTAGAAATTGGTTATAGCGGCATGTCAACACGAGGTTCACTGCGCATGCGCGATAAAAGAGTAACTTTTCATTGCTATGAGAAGAACGCAGAAATCCCTAATTTAGACGATTTTATTTTATTGTATTTTTATTTTGAGTGAGCGGTAAATGTGTAACATTTGGCGTTGATTAGTTTTGAGTAGCGATGGTTGCGCTGCGTGCGGTGGTGGGGGAGATGTGCGCGTGCGCGGGTGCAATGAGACGGTAGACGTGTGCTAGGTGTTGTGAGGTAGAGTGCGACTGCCACTACCCACTGCCACTCGTTCTCTGGCTTCCATTCAAATCCAACGTGAAAATCTTTCGCCTTTTACTAAAGATTTCCGTGGTTGGGAGCTAAACAATGAGTCTGCAAGACCAATTTTTTGCAAGTCCCGCTCCTCGAGAGTGGGACGCATAAAACAATGAAAATTTCAGAAACATTTTGTGTTAATTGATCGAAGCTGCAGATGAAGAACTTAAGTGAATCTAGTTTTTCGAATGTTCTTTCGTGAACTTTATATAGTGCTGGGGCATTAAATTTGGAACGAGTTGATTTAATATAAGAAATGGTTTTAAAGTACCGTAGGTGTACCGTAAATCGTTTTCACTGTCGGTGTAACTTTATAAACTGAGCGCTACGAAATGTTTAAGTTACTAAAAGCATTTAATTATATAATGAGCGTGTGTATTACGGAAGTTCGTGTGTACGTGTGTTCCTTATACATTTCCTAAATCTCTATCTGCTAAGTTTTACTGGGAACGCGTTTGGCGACCACGCAGCCCTTTATTTATTTTCGCTACAGAAAAGTAGAAAAATTACGTAAAGCTTACCATAAAATTGAGTTTTATTATTAAATGTGCGCCTTGGTGGCTCAGTTGGTAGAGCGTGAGTCTCATAATCTCAAGGTCGTGGGTTCGAGCCCCACCTAGGGCACTGCTTTTTTCGCATTTAACAAATTGCGAACGATGCTATTGCAATCAATTTATTATTATAATTTTTTTTTACCCCCCACCCTCTCCCTTTAAACAGTGTTAGAAGTTCCATTTGTTTGTTTTCACCAAACAAACTCTTTTAAAGAAAAAAAATCTTTTGTCTCCTGACAATTTGATATTGTAAACGTTTTAAATACAATGTTAGAAATTACATTAAACGGATTTAAAAAGCATTCAAAAAGGTTGACTCTTGGTTCTCGAATGCTTATAAAGCCTATGGTTACACTACTACAGTTACATTATAGCAGTTGACTGTAGTTACCAACTTTTTGTAGCTGAACGTCACTTTTTATCATACAATTTGATGTTAAAATAAACCTTTAAAAAAAAAGTTTGGTTACTGGAAATTTAATTTATTTCGACAAAATTCTGACGCTGTAGGTTACGGTACAGTACAGTAGTTACAATCGACTGGGTGGAGACACCCTTATGCGCACAGTCTGAGCTTAATACTCGTATATAAAAATTGGATTATAGACAAAGTTTGAAATTTGTTTTCATACAGATGTAAAATTATAAACTAATAAATTCCGCGAACTCAAAGGCTGACGATATAAGGGGTAGACTTTAGCATTAAGACGTGGAAAAGACGTGTTATAAAGTTGTACGCATTTAAATACAGTAATTATTTACTGAAGGTAAATCAAAAGAAGCTATGCGACGGCCGAGAATCGAACTCGGATCAACTGCTTGGAAGGCAGCTATGCTCACCATTATACCACCGTCG
>JAQGAZ010003257.1:0-12518 GCA_034692225.1 Polydesmus complanatus
AGTAAAGAAAATTTTACAATTTTAAATTCGCCAAAAACATAATTTGGTTATATTGCAAGTTTTCAAGAGGGGTCCCATTTTTTTTGCGCCACCCGATATTTAGAACCCAATTAAACTTTAAAATAATTTCTTATTTAAAAAAAAAAAATACCAGTAACAGTTTTTCTACCTTAATTTAAAATTTTGTTAAAGCAATTAAAAAAAACCGACATTGAAACTTCCCAATCAAAAAAATAAAAATTTCGCAATACAGACAGACATACTTTCAGCGCTGTTTCTCAATAAAATATTACATATTAATTATAATTTATTATGTCGGTTATCTAAACATAAATATTTAATAGATTGATAAAATAAATACGTATGTAGTAAGTTTTTTTTTCCAGTGTTAGATTTTCAATATTAGGTTAGTGAGTTTTTATGTGTCTACCTCAACTCCTACTGTAAGTAATTATTTTTTTTTTAATAAAATAGCGTTAATATTTAAATAAAAGAAAAGAAGGTTATGTAAATTTTAGAGAAAAAAAAAAGTAAGTTAATGTTTTTCTCATACATCTTTGTTATCCTATGAAAAGTAAACTTTTAAGTACCTAATAAAATCTTAGCCTTGTTACTTTTTCTCATACAGTATTATTCTGTACTGTATTCCACTTCAAAAGTGTAATTCTACCTACATTCAGTTACACGGTTGAACTAATTCTTACTTTTAATATTAAATTTTGCGCCTTTCAACACTCCCAAGGGTTTCATGTTAATAAAAATAATATTAATTTTTGTGTTACTCAGTGCAAATATCTTCCTAATAAAAAAAATAACAATTAACGATTTATTGATATTTCACAATCGTTTAACGATACGTACAGTGTTTTTATTGTCAAAATTAATTGTTTTTTTTTCTTCTTCTAATTCAGAGCCAACATTTTTTTTTAGGCTATGAGATAAAACTTGGGGTAAAATTTGAGGTTAATGGCGTACCCTATTCAATATAGCAATGCAAATAACTAATCAACAATAAAATGTATTTGAAACTACAAAATATGAAAGTGATGTTGCTTTCCGAAAACTTTAAAAAGTGCCTAAGCACACCTGTTCGCACGTCACCTGCTAGAGGGTTAAGACGAGGGGAGATAACCCGGAGTAGGTCAGTGATTCACTTTCAATAAAGAGACATCAGAGGTCGTAAACCTTCACCCCTCTCCCCCCCCCACCCTTAGATTTGACTTAAAAGGGCTTACCGTGCTAAGTCCGGAGAAGTGATTGGGTTTATATTTTGGAGACACTTTCCGGAGGTATTGTTCCAGGGATTTAATTCTGTCCGACCTCGATGAACTCCCGTCAGCCGCTGCGGCGAGTGGGCGGAGGAAGAGGCGAATGCAGGAGCGGTCGCTGAGGTCGCACTGCGGTTGACCATCGCACACGCCCCCCGCCCCCACGTACAGGACACTTTCACTCAGCTCACTCAAGCTCAATGTCTGAATGCCTGAGCCTTTTACGAGCCATTCCTGCGAGCACTAGAAGAGAGAGAGAAAAAAAGAACAAAAACATGAACGGTTAATGAGTTAAAATGAGGACAAAAAAAAAAAGAAAGGAACCCTTTCTTTTCTTTCTGTTTTGGGAAACAGTTTGACAGGTACGAGCGCATCTCTTTTATTTATACAGTAATTACTGTACCTGCGTTGACAAAAATAGCGTTTACATGTCAAAAACGCAAAAGGGGAAATGTTTGAAGTTAGAATAAACTACAGCAAAAGAATTTTCCCAATAGAATCGCTTATTATTTTTTTGTTGTTTCGCTAATTTAAAAACAGGAATAACAAATTTAGCGAAGATACATAAATGCATCCAAATTTTTAAACTTTAATTGAGCTTTGTTATTTATTTTTTTGATTGCTGAATAAATTATTAGCTAAGTGTTTATCAATGTAATTTTAAAAATAAAAAGTAATATTTTATGCGACGAGATATTTTAATGTAGGCATAAATTCGTAAATAATTATTTAATAGATTAGAACTAGTTTTAAACAAGAATATAAATTTATTTAAATAATTAGATTTATTTATTTGTAAATAAGGTTTAATATTGTTGAGATAATTTAATTGTCAATTATTTTGGCTTTTTTTTCTCGTAAATTTTATGCGTAAACTCTATGGACACAATCAAATATTATAATCTGCATTCAAGTTTTTTTTTTTGTATTGAATAGTACGGCAAAACAAAATTATCCAGAAAATTATATTGTTAAAAATATCTATATATGGAACACACAATAAAATAATAATAATAATACAATGAAGTACGTGAACGGTAATTAGTTTTAATGTTTACAATAAACTACTTCGACGTAAGAAAAGTTTCAGTTGCATTGTAAATAATCAACAATATAAAATATTATATAAGCTAACTTTGCTATTAAAGTTTTTGTATTGCATAATAATATTGTACGGCTTGCAGCAATAACTAATGAAGTCGGTTTTTGCTGATGTTGACAAACTAAAAAAAAAATTGTATTCAACTTAAACTAAATTTCTCCTTTCCCCCCCTGATTTTCCAACGCAAAGAAGTAAAATTTGGATGTAAAAAATGCTCTTTTAATAGGTAAATAAATGCAACAAATGCGAAATTATTGCGAAATAAATTAAGCTCAAATTTCTATCTCAGTTTTTAAGACTCGTTCCATGTAGGCTACCCCTATTCAAGTTGACTAAAAAAAATTAAAAACATAAATGTTGCAGCAATCGATAATGCATTTTTTCCTTATAATGTACACCCTTTAACTCAAAAAGCGAAAAAAAAATGGAACTGTCCTATTGATGCTGAAAACCCTTCAAATGTCAAAAAAATTTATTTTCCAAAACTCATAAATTATTTTACTTGATTTTGTAAAGAAAAAAAGTATACCGGTAATAAATAACGTTTTTTAAAAAAATAAAAAAAATTCTTGAATACTTGACATTTTAATCCTTTGTATTGCCTGTCAAATTTTGACAAACAAAATACTTTTAGACATTTTTCACGTCAACGAAATTTCAATGGAACAAATAAACTGCTCATTCTGCTTAAATTCACTTTGCAAATGTTTTGCCATAGTAACTGCTGTATGCTTTCGCTGTATTATCATTACTAATTTAAATTTAAAAATCAAAAAAAAAAAAAATATTAAAAAATATTTACCTGCGTGAAAAATGCAGTAAAGTTTAGCAAAATTTGAGTAGCTTGATTGTCGGTGAGTGTATCGCCGATCCCCGAGACTTCCGTCCGGCGTTGTAAAGCGCCGACGCAATAAACCAAAGTACACAAAAGTAGCGACAAGTTAAAAGCATTCATGTCGTAGGCTGATGATGATGATGACCGTTGAGGGAGAGCTGCCCGAGTGTCAGATGGCGTCGAAATGCACTAGAAATATTGGTCACCCGATTAAATGGCATTTGCAATGACAGGGGTACTCCGAGGTGGAGGAGCCACAAAGAGTTGCAGGCCGTGTGCACAACCGTTTGCTTCGGTCGGTCTACACACTCAAAGAAAAATAGAAACCAAACAAAAACATTCCCTCCTCCCTCTCCCCATACCCTCACCTTTACTCATAAACCCCGCCTTCTTTCCACCCCCATTGGCTGGCGCTCTTTTTGGCCTCGATGCTAAAGGTCAACTCACTCGGATGATTCACCTGCGGCTTACCTAGAAGTGAGAAGAGAGCCGCTCTAGTAGAACAGGTTCAACTAAAAAAAAAACTCGTTGTTTTTGTTTACGCGCATCCTCTTCCACTCATTCCCATATACAATACGTTATTAATTTTGCTTTTGAAAACGTACGAGGTGTGTTAGAAATTAATTTTATAGAAATATGAATATTTATCAAAAAAAAAAAAAAAAATTCATGAATTATTAATGCAAATGACGTGGAATGTCTATTTTTGTTTTATTCTCGTATTTTTTTCCTGCTTATTAGTGGCGTGCGCAACAGGTGTGCCTTGGCACACTCTAAGTTGCATTTTTATTAAATTTTGTAAAATATGTAACGTAAGGGTTAAGTCAGCTATTTTCTTAAGCGCTTAATAATAATTTCTTTATCTATTGTGTTTTGATAACTGAGCAAGAGATATTTTGAGTATAATGAGAATTTATAAACTTTGTTGCAGAACATTTATTCATTATGTAATTTTTTAAGAGTTCATAAACGATTTATTAAAAGTTCAGGCATTGTTTTTGGAGTTTACTATGTAGTCTTCAGATTTCATTAAGTGTCTAAAGAGTTTTTTAAAAGTTTTTTTAGAATCTAATAAAGTGTTTTAATTTGTTTTTAGAGTTTATTAAGTACGGTATTGTTTTGGCGTTTATAAGTGTTTTATGAAATTTGTTAAGTATTTTTGGAAGTTCATTAAGAGTTTTTTTTTTTTTTTTTTTTTGAGTTTATTATGTGGTTTTTTGAAATTTATTAGGTGTTATTGAGAGTTTTCCAAGTGTTTTTAGAACTGATTAACAGTTTTTGGAATTCATACCGGTATATTGATTTTATTTTTGGTGTTTATAAATAATTATTTTTTGGAGTTCATAAAGGGTTTGTTAATTTTTGACGTTAATAAAGTACATGTACCGGTACTTATTGGAGCTCATTAAATGTCTCTTGAGTTCTTTAAGCATATTTTTTTTTTGAGTTCAACAATTTGTTTGCATTTAACAACACAGTATTTTTTTTTTTTCGATAAATTATAATGAGTGTTATTTGGAGTTCATTGAGACTTATTTAAAAAAAAAAAAAATTACTGAGTGGTTTTTGGAGTTCACTGAATATTTCTTAAAGTTTGCTGAGTACTTTTTCAGTTTCCTACATGGTTAACAGAATTTAGTAAAAAAAAAAAAATTCTTAGTTAAGATTATTAGCAAGTACTGTACCTCCTACGGTACTAAACTGTCTCGCCTTCCTCGCCGTTCTCTATTACATTTTGAAATTGATGTCAAAAGAAATCCTTCGAATTTTATTCTTCTTGACCCTTTTGATTTCAATTGAACTCGCTTTTTATTTTCATTGAATTAACTTTTACGTTACCTTTCGTCAGTAGACGAAGAGACGTTTTGTTACGCATTTCGGATGAATGCGGCACACTCTGGCACACGCTTTCAAAATATCATAAGGTTACATGCACCGGTGACGTCACCCCAACTCGTTTATCGTCCGAAAAACAATAATCTTGACAGGTGAATTAAAAATTATAAACTGCAAATATAATTAATCATTTATTTAGTTAAGCGTCAAATATTAAATTAAAAAAAAAAAAAAAAAAATTAAAAAAGTACCGTATGCCATTACTTCACCTATTAAACTTTTTTGCCCTTAAATAAATCTCAATCTGAAATTTAAAAAAATGTATGCAAATGTAATGAAAAATGTTGGGACTTACGACACACTGTACCACGAAATTGTCATTGGCCTCAGCTCCTCCGCACTTTTATTTTTTATTGGGTACTGTTAGCACCAACTTCGCACTTCATAAAAAAAAAAAAACCGGAAATTTGAGACTGGTTGCAAAAAGTAAATTAAACAGGATATTAATTGTTAAGCTTACTTTTGTTAAACTGACAAAAATACAATAAAACCCTTTTTTATTTGCCTGAGCAAAAATCCCATAAAAACAAAATTAGCGCAAATTAAGGCAACTAAAAAAATATATGCATAAAAAAATTAAAAGGAAATGCGGTAAAACCAGTTTAAAACCCAACCTCCATAAAAAGGAAACCTGAATAAACGAACAAAACAGTTGGGAACGCCATAATAAAACCGTTTTAGCAGGAAAAACCTATCTGCCGCGGAATTTTGAGCATCAAAAGCTATTATAAGCCCTGCATAAAGCGGAAAATGTAACACATTTTTTGTAATTTTATCAGCATTGTTTGCATACATAATGATAATAATAAATTAAAAACTGCGGGCCCCACGGCAATTTCTTAAAACAATCGTACTATTTCTTTAAAGCATAATTTAATAGCTATTATAATTGATTTTTAATATTGTAGGTCGTAAAATGCCCTAATAGTGCTCTTAATGAAAAAGTTTCCATTGATAAAAGCGTTTCCAAATCAAATAAAAAGATAACTAAAATTTCTTCTTTTCCTTAGAGATAAAATTTGTGAATTGCGACATTTTACTATTGTTCTAATTATTATATAAATAAGCTGTATGTATTAAAAAAAAAAAAAAAAAGTAGGGGAATGAAGAAAAAAAATTAATAGTCTTTAGGCGTTAGTTATAATGCTTTATTGTTGATCTCATTTGAACACAATTCATCGCGTCGGTGTTTACTGTTTTGACGTCGATCTATGCGCGTTTGACGGCGCGGGCCAATCAAGCGCCGGGGATTTAAAAGCGATCAACGTTGCCAACCGCATTCACGTCACATCCAATCTCTCCAATTAAGAAAACAATATCCATCTAATTGTACACGAGTATTAGTGACGTCATCGCTTAACGAGATTTCGAAAAAGATCGGAACAATCGAGGATGAAAAATTGGAAATGACACGATTTTATAAATTAAATTTTGACTCAGGGAAAGGGAGATTGAAAGGGACCGGGGGGGAGGGAGGGAGCTTTTGTGTGCTTTGGGTAGATCCGTTTATAGGTAAGTCTCGGGTTTTAAGCACATTATTATTTTTTTTTTTTCCGAAGATTTTAATGGCGATGAGAACCCATCTGATCTTGGGATAAATAAGTTAGAGACACGATAGTTCCCGGGCGAATTTGTACCTGGCTCACGCTGGGTAAACAAATATCGCGCCACAAAGTCTAAATTAAAAAAAAAAAAAAAAAATTAATTTAATTTAAGAAAGGGGAAAAAAAAAGCGAAGAAAATGAGTTATACAGAATTGTGAATGAAAACTTTCAACAAAAGAATTGAGAAAAGTACGTGAAAGCTATAAATGAATGATAAAAATAACAATACAAAGAAATGTAAAAAAAAAAAAAACCAAAATGTGGAGATAAACAAAAAAATAAATGATAAAATAATGAAAAGATAGAAAAAATTCAACTAAAAATTTCAAAAGCAAATAAATAACTGAAAAATTCGAAAATAAATCTATTAATGACCTTAAAATTATTAATTAAAACGAAACAAAAGTTTCACTAGTTGTTTTAAAATCAATATAAATTAATTTTATAATATTAAAAAGCAAACTGCTTTAAAAAAAAAAACTCAGAAAACTCAAAAGTCGAGTACGGTAAAAAATAATAATAAAAAAATAAAATTAATAACAAAACCAAACAAAAAAAAAAAATTATAAAGAAGGTAAAAACTTCTAATAAAAGTAAATATAGAAAATAACAGCCTCAAAGCAATTATAAAAACGTTTAAAAAAAAGAAAAAAATTGATAAATAAAGAAGCAGGAAATCAATCAAATTCTATTAAAAAAAAATCTTTCTTAACCCTTCCGAGATGTCCGTCCGTAATATGAACCAGCCATTTACGTCTCGAATTGCTGTTCACGCTGCCCACAGATTTAATAATAAAGCAATTGCGCTTCTTGTACAGTTTCCACAAAATGACATACGAGTTTCCATCCACATCCGCCGATACTTTACTCGACGCTTGTCGCAAAGCCTCGGTTATGGACATTCGTGGGCTGACTGTCACCTCGATCGAGGTCAAGTCCTGCACACGAATCACCGCCTTCGCCTAATAAAACCACTTACATGTATTTCTATTAAAGTGACCAAAAAAAAAAAAAAAAAAATAGGAGAAAAATGGTTACGGGAGGGGCCAGTTCTTGAAACGGCGGAAACGCGTGGAAATTAGGCTGAGAAGCAATTTCGGGGAAGTTGGACGAAGGTGGTTGAGCAAAAGGTGGATACACTCGCCGTAACAACTGAAAATTCACAAGAAATTATGAATTATAATATTATCGAGGCTACCACATACATTATACATTTAATTTAAGAAATTATCTTTAAAAAAATTGCCATAATAATTTGATTGCTGGAATCAATTTTTGGCTAATTGAAGGGCCTAGCAGCAATAAGCGGATAACTTCCCTTTTAGATAATGTTGAACAACCTCAAAAATCTGTTTTGAGAGCTCATATTTAAACTCAAGCTGAACTTGTTTTCCCCAAATATTTTTCATGTACAGCACTTTTACATAGCAAGTGTATTTACAAATGAATGAATGAAATTTACATGTAAAAATGTTGTTTGTATAAAGCGCAGAGTAAATATTTAAATCTTGTTGTTGCCTCGAATGGGGTTAGAAATGCTCTTTTAAGGGGACAAATAAATGCAGGAAAGATCTAAAAATATAATAAAAACTCAGGTTTTTCTCTATAATTTTTTTTTTAAAATGATCATGTAATACATGTAACATCAAGACTAAAATCCAAAACATAAATTTTGCAGCAATCAAAAAAGACCTTTTCTATCCACATGTATGAGTATATAACACATAATTTAACTCAATAAAAAAAAAATCAATAAAATAAATAAAAATGGAGTTGTCCGCTTCTTGCTGCAAGCCCACCAATTATAAATAACAATAGATATAAATTAAAAATCTAATTAATTTTTATTCAAACGATTTTCGCTGGCCTTCAATTTTTCTGAATTATTATATCGCATACTTTTGTTTATCATTATAGTTTAATAATTTAACTTAAAAATTGTGGTCGCCTAGGCAACGCTTGAAATACTAAAAATTTTCAATCTTAAAAAACATGGTATTTGTTACAAACACAATTATTATATAATTGATCGTTTATTGATCTTTAATTAATTGTATGAATAAATTTAATCAATCCACTTAACTTTAATTTATAAAAAATACCAATTGAAAGGGCTGATCGTTGCAGCAATGAGCAGATAACTCAAATTTTTTACTTTATGAGTTAAAAAAATGTACTTTATTAATATAAAGCAATCAATCGACTAGTGAATTTTAGTAATAATATTCAACAAAATATTGTAAATTTTTTTAAAGTTAAATTATGCGTTTATTATTTATTTTGCACTTCTATTTTATATTGGTAAACCAAGCGCACAATAATTTGCTATTTGCTGCATTTATTAGTTCATTAAAAAGCATGTTTGGCTCCTATTTGAAGCATTTATTTACGTGTGAATATATGGAAAATAAATAAGAAAAACAAAACTATATAACTTAAGTTTAAAAAATAATTTTGAGCTTGTCAAAAATAAGCAAAAAATGGAGTTACCTGCTCATTACTGCAATCCCTCCAATTAATAGATAACGGTAATTATAAAAAATTTTGTTTCTGACCTTTTCATCGGACGGCGATAATTTTTCTTCCAATTGCTTGAGCACAGCCAAAGCGGCTAATTGTCGTCTCTCGCTCCATTTCTCGATTAATTCAGCTAATTGATCCAAGTTTAACACATTGGCCAAACCACGAATAGTACGCGAAGAGTCATCGTCGAAGGTGTCTTGAGCGATGCTGCTGCTGCTGAGGTAACGGAAATTAGCCGCCAAGATGATAACAACGGACAGGCAAGTAGAGGTCCACGCCATTCTCTATCAAAAATGAGCAAAGGGCAGTTCGTTACACAGGAAGAAAGGAGAGAGAGATATATGATAAAAATAACGAATAAAAAGTTAATCGAGTGTAAAATTTCAATTTCTAAAGTGGCGATTAGGTAAGAGGGCTTCGTCGTCTGCTTTTAATCTCACGCTCCGCTTCTTTTCCAATTTAACGCGAGTATGAGATATAGTGGAGGAGGATGTTGGTGGGGTAAGGTGATTGGGTAAAGACCATCAAACGACACCCACGCCAGATTTCTCCAAAAAAAAAAAAAATAATAATAATAATAAAATAAAATACAATCGAAACGCTGGACACGCTTTAATTATTATTTTACGTGCGTCAGTTAATGAGTTCGACATTTAATGTAAAACTTTCAATTGATTAGCTAATCAGTAATTTAGTAGGCTATTAAAAAAAACCCCAAATCATTTATTCGTGAGTTTTTAAATTACGGGTAGTGTCATTTAGCACATCTGAAGAAGCGGTTTAAAATAATATATGGGAGCTTTAATTATCCGAAATTGGTGTCAATCAATCAATACGTATTACATACTGTATTGAAATATTTTAGTAATAATTATTAAGGCTATTGTTTTATACTTTACACGGTTGTTCCATGAAAAGTAAGCCAAACTATATTTCATATAATTGAACCAACATTATGATTCAAACATACGCCACTGTCATTACTTTATATGAATGGAAATATTTGAGTCAACTTCATCTACCGAAATTGACGGTTACAAATAATTTTCTTTGTAATAAAACCAGTATTTTGGCAGAAAATAAAAACCGGAAATTATTAAAATTAAAAAAAACAAACGTATGTGCGTATTTTTTTTTTTTACCTTAAAAGCATTACAGTATTAATAAAATGTAAATCAACTTTCATTATTTGTTTATAAAATCAAAAACTGATACTGGCAGTGAAAGTTGGGCGTGCTTTTTATTGAACACCAAGTTAATAATGTAATCGAAATTGTAAAACTATGCGTGAAAGAGCGAAGATAAAAAGAAATTTTAACCTTACTTTGTTGGGATGGAGAGGAGAGATCGGATGCTGCGGAAGATGAGTTGAATCGAGGCGGCTTCGTACGAGTGACGACTGGCGCGAGTGACGATGGGTCGCTTACCTCGATCAAGATCGTCGATGCATCATCGTCATTTCAACAACATTCAACCAGTACTACTGTAGCCATCGACACTTGATGCTTCGGATAGGATACTCGAGCTACGAAAGAGCGCCGCTTTGAGGACACTTAACGGCTCCGCTACAACCTGTTAATTCAATCGACTTAACGAGTGACTTTGCACAAATCAAATCGCTTACTATAAATATATATATAAAAAAAAAACATCATTGTGATAATTATAATTATTACCACCACACGTCATTTACTACGCTGTACCTACATAATGACGTCATTTAATCTTTTCGAATTAATTTTGTCGAGCCCACTCCAACTGTAAATATCAAGAATTAATCACAGCACTTGGGTTAGGCTGTCTCGATCAGGCGACGTTTTGTTTATCACTTTCTTTTTTTCTTTCGTTTTCTGAAAAATAAATACTGTACATCGCTAACAATCTTTCATTCAAGTTTTTACGTGACTTAATCCAATAAATTATTACGTTAGAAAAACCAGATGTTTTCAGTTTCGGCAGAAAACTCAGTCATCGTGGATGTCGCAAACGTGATTAATAATTTGTCAATAATATTTAAAAAAACAAATTAAAAGCACAACTAAATAAAAAAAATTTTCATTAAATCCTGAATGCAAATATTTACCGATAAAAACTCTTTTTAAAACATATTTTCAAAAAGCTATCAACAAAATTTGAATAAATAATTAAAATAATTTGAATAACGCTTGAAATTTTTAGAATACAAATTACATTACTGTATACAAAAAAAAAAAAAAAACTGTAGTACTAATAGTACTTTACAAAAGTTGTTTACAAAATTAATATCGCTCTTTTTAGAGAAATTTAATAATTGATACAAGGAGAGCGGTATTTATAGACGTTACTTGAGTGTGTGTTTCTCTCAAGTAGGTGAAAAACTCACATTTTTATAAACAATTTTGGTTTGAGTTGAGGGTTTCCTTCACTCAGCTTTGAAGATTATTATCACTCAAGTTTGGCTGACTGTACTCACTCAGCGTTTGAGTGAGCCAAAATCTCAAGTGGATTTAGGCAATTGCATTTTTGAGTCCATGCTCACTTTTAAGTACGCGCTTGAGCATGCAATCTTGTGAGCACTGTATTTGAATTCTTGAAAATAAAGAATTGAGACTGCACTCCTCTTCCAGTGAGTAGAGTGCACTCTCCCCTCAAATAACGACTATAAAATAATACCGCCCTAAATGTGTAAAATATTCGCAAGCGCATTCTTAATTGGCAAGATTTTTGATTAATTATAATCAAGAAATTTATTAAGATAAAAAACAAGAACCTTGAGAAATGTATTTTCTGAAGTTTACGAATAATGCCCCTGCTGACGAAAAAGTAATGCAGTACAAATTAATGTAATCAAAGAGATTTTTTTATCGATCACTGTATGTTTACCGAAAACCTTAGTTAAGGAGCATTTTAGCGATTCCATCAACACTGAACTTGTAGTTAAAATTTCACCGCTTTTATAAGTAAATAGCATAACTTTTAAATACATCGGTTTTGCCTATTGAGAATTGTTTAGAGGCGAGTGAACCATTTTAGAGAAAGGCAAATGGGTTTTTTTTTTGAGGCGAGTGAACCATTTTAGAGAAAAGATAATGGTTTTTTTGAGGCGAGTGAACCATTTTAAAGAAAGGCCAATGATTTTTTTCAGGCGAGTGAACCATTTTAAAGAAAGGCCAATGATTTTCGTTTGAAGCAAGTGAATCATTTTAGAGAAAGACCAATGATTTTTTTTCAGGCGAGTGAACCATTTTAGAGAAAGGCCAATGGGTTTCTTTTGAAGCGATTGAATCATTATAGAGAATGGCCAATGATTC
>JAQGAZ010003258.1:0-12505 GCA_034692225.1 Polydesmus complanatus
CTCTGATTGGTCGAAAGCGCCTCCCACACCAAATCCCTGCAATCTGATTGGGGGGTGCTACAAATCACTACACTACTGGCATGCACTTTTTCTGCTTGAAAGTAGGAGAAATGAAGGGATTGATGAAGAGATTAAAGCAGCATCCGCTGGGAAAAATGAGCGAAACAAAACTCAAGAAACAACTTATTCCCTTCAAAATATTTTCCACACTTATTACCATTTTTATTTCGGTTATTACTTTGGCTTTCTGCGCAAATTTTATGTTATCCTTCAAAGGGTTTTTCAAAAACAAACCGAATTTCTTTTCATTGGTCATTCATAGTTTTTACATTGAAAGCGCTTTATTCACTCTGCTATTTCCGATTCTTCTCTGCATCCTGCCTTGCATCGTGGCGTGTTACTGCAAAGCGGAAATGGACGAAGCCATCGAAGAGATGAAGCGGATTAAGTCGCCCTTAAGGAGAGCTAAAGCCAGCGCTAAACTCATCGAGAAGTACCAGCGACTGTACGAATTAGCCTCAGACACTGACCGAGCCCTATCCACCGCTATGGCTTTTATCAAGTGGCCTTTTTTAATCGCCATCGCAACTTCTTTCATGATGATTAAATCCATACTTACTCTGCCTGGTCAAACCTTTGACTTTGCCACCGTGTTTCTTTACTTGTTCGGCTTAGGTTTCATATTTTCATTTTTGATTTATTTTCCTCTGCTCCAATACTTGTATTTGGCTCCTGCAGCTAATCAAATGGTACAAACTATTACTATTTTACTATTAGAGTAATAATCTTAATTAATATTCAGGCTGAGCTGATGAATGGAACAATTGGTGAATTGCAATTGATGGATGACCAATGGCTGTCCCGTGATCCAATATCACGACCCTATTTGCTCAATGTAAATAATTACTACTGTATATTCTTTTTAACAACGTTTTGAGTTTTCGATTTGATACATTTTTTTTAGATGAAAATGAAGCAAATTGAAGGACTGAATTACGTGGCAACCGATGACCAGCCTTTTACTATGTTTGGGGATATCGTTGACAGTGACGTTGTATACATCGTACGTTGCAATAATAATTATTGATTAAAAATATTTCTATAAAGTCGATATAATTTTTTTTTCAGATGATTTTGGAAATGATCGATATGTGGAATACTTTGAGTGTGCACGATAAAGGCGATGAGATGATGATAAATCGTATATATCGTGATTTCATGTGGAGATGCATGGACTGCGCTTATTGGACCACTTATACTTAAAATCAGAATTGGCCTTGCTAAAAAATTATAGTAGTTTCCACCTGTAATATTGCAAAATAATGTAATTAATATTGTAATTGTAACAATTATTTGGTACCGGTAATCAATTGTATTAGTGCGTATTTTAACTGTTAGCAAAATTTAAACTAATATAAATTCCCACGCGCATAAGGGTTTTATAATACTGTATTGTATTATAAAATAACTTAATAAAACCACTTAATTTTATGTTTAATGGAATTTATTGTGTGCACTCTGAAAGTTTGTTTGTGCATTTAATTGTAGAATTTCGAGTAAAAAAAAGAAAATATTAATGGAGTGAAAATCCTAAACGCGTTTTTATTGCTTTCATGTCTTCATTTTTACAGGGCGTCATGTAAGAAAAATTTTGCATTACTCCGGCGTTGAAGAAATAAAACAGCAGCGCGAAGAGCGAAGATGCGGTTGCGAGTTCCAATTATTGGTTTATCGATTTCCAATTCGAGCCAACTTAAGCCGCGCGTTGCTCGTACATCCACCAAAACTTTTCTAAAGCCTATTGTTTAAAAAAAAAATAATAATACAGGAGTAAGAATTTAGCATTTTTAAATAAACATTTTGGGTTTGCGTGCGGATGGACAATAAGCTCGTAAACAATGGAAAAGATATGCTAATATTTTAAGGATTGATTTTCCTTTAGAATTTCGAAGCCTTTTTAAGATGTTTTATTATTATTATTAGAGAAATAGCAAGGTTTGCAGCTGCCTAACCCGTGTTCGAATTAATATTGATTTTCACTAACTCGCTAAAGCGAAAACCTATAAAAACGAATAAAATAATTGGGTATCCGATTTCGTCTACCAACAGCCTTTTTTTTTTTTTGATTAAAAAAAGGGGGTAGGTGAGCCAAAGTTTTTTTTTTCCTGTAGCACTCAGTAATTAAAAGGAGGGCGATGAACTCGGTGATCAGCTGATCGAAGGATTTTCAACGTTTTCCACGTGGGTGCGGCCTCTCACTTTACTGAACGGCTCAGTGATACGTAGTGAATGCTTCTTTGACCTCATTTTAACAACAACAAAAAAAAAAAATGTACAGAAGCTTCTTGCAATAGTGGTTTGACGTTTTCAAGGTTAATGGAAGTTTGTTTACAAATTGGTTGAATAAAGAATACGATAGATGGCGCTCGATAAGCCGCTTAAAGAATTTGATGATAGAAAAAATTTAATGTAAAAAAAAAAAAAGAGAGAGATGCACTATGAACTGCACTTGATTTTGAAGGTGAAATTCAAGGAGACGGGGGTTTGTTTACTTCTGCGTTACCCAGAGCGAACGCTCAGTGGCGCTGTCAACCTTAGAGAGCCTAAGTGATTGAGTAATAAGGAGGGCGATGAACTCGTTGAGCCGGTTAACAACAGCTGAGCGAAAGATTTATCTCTTCTTCACGTCTCGTATGCAGCGGATCACCCACTCGCTAACAGTCTAACTGCTCAACTGTTTTCAAGGTTATGAAAGTTTGTTTACAAATTAGTTGCCTAAAGTAAACCACAGATGTCGCTGTCAAACTGCTTTTCATTCGACAAGTGGCTCAAAAGAATTTGACGAGATTTACGCTTGTTCATTGTGGCACATTTTGTTAGAGATCGGATCAAAAGTTTGCAGTGAGTCGCTCGAATCCTCGCGCATAATACAATAATTATTATTGTGTACCTTCGTTTGATTTATGACGAATAACATGTGAAAATAAGTAACATTGTGCGTGGGATTTAATAAGGTGAATACTGTATATCATAATTGTTCTCCACATACATGTAACTCATTTTAAAATAATAATAATAATAGTGCTGGATTGCGCGCAGTAGTTTTCATCGGGGAGTGCAGGTGTGGTCAACGGGGAGAAGTGGATCAAAGGTCCGGCATATTAAAGTGGTGTCGCCAGAGAATATTCTATGCGCGGAAGAACTGAAAATAACTACTGTAATTAAATAACGGTAAATAAAAATATATTATTTGGAATTAGAATAATTATTGACAAAATAATAATTATGAGTGCGAAATTTGGTAATTATTAAATGAAAATAAAGTCTATAAATATTAAATTTTAATGGAAATTTATTCGTTTTAATTATGAAATTAAAAATTAAAATAAATTTCCAATTATTTTAGTGATTTAGCAAAAAAAAAAAAAAAAAAATACTTCTTTAAAACAATGAAGCTTGAACACACGCCATTATAAAATAGGCCTACTGTACATTAAAAAATTTCTTGTCAACCTACAGAGCAAAAATAAATAAATAAATAAAAGTGAAAATGAACGGAGGAAATTTTAGAAGGCATAAAACTTTGTTGTTCTTATCTCAAATTTCAGCTAACTTCTATTTATGCCTTTTTTAAATTTTTTTCATGAGTGAAACAGTTGATAGAGGGAAGTATGTGACCTTGATTTCCCCCATTAGCTTCTCCCTCCGTCAACAGCGGGACACCGGACACCACTATTTTGCAGCTGCACTTTGCAGTGTAATCCTACACATGAATAATTGTGCACAGTACAGTACTTCCAAAAAAACAAAAAAAAAAATTGGGCGTGGTCTATCTAGAATCTAGATTATTCTAGAAAGTAAATCTCATCTCACAAGGTGATATACTGTAGCTACGGCATAATAATCATTATTGTTCTGGCTGACTTTTAGCAGCAAGAATTTGTGCTTGTACATTACCGTACGTACGTAATATTAGAGAAAGAATATTTATTTTATAGGTCATTTTCTAAGACGAATTTGAGGTGTTAGAAAAACTCACGGGTTGTGTAATGATCACGGTAAAAATGTTTAGAATAATTATTTTTGGTTTAGACTGAAACTTTTGTGCGTTTCATTTATTCCTGTCAACAACTTAGGGTTACATTCCATAGTTGACCTTAAACTTGGGAGCAAAACGTTGGTTGAAGCCAGAGAGGTTGCTGAAATTGACTCTTTTCAACGCTCACTATAGACATCGTCTGAGTTTTCCAATCTCCACTTCATTGTTTTCCTCTCAAGATTCTAGCTGTTGTTTTCAACTAAAACGGATATCAGAATTTAGATAAATAAAAACAAAGTGATTCTACTAATAAAGTGGTAAGCATCAAAATAAATCAATCACATTTTTTTAATAGATGGCAGGAAGTAGTGTCAAAGTAGTAAGCTACTGAAATTAAAAATCCAGTGTTGGTATTCCATTTTTAAGGTTTTCTCAAAGCAAAATTTTCATTGCTCTTACACATTAGTTTTAAATTTTAGAATTGCTAATATAATTTTATTTTTTTTAAAACCTTAATTATAGCAGTAAAACTCTTAATAATAATATTCAAATTTGAAATTTATTATTATTTATTTTTAGAATAAACAAAGATCACATCGAGGACAGCGAAGAACGAAATAAAAGTCCAGTTTAAAGAGTCTCATTATTTTGGGGGAGAGAGAAGTTATTATAAGTTTGGTGAGGAAAACAAATGAAGAACTTAATGTTAACGCGCGAATTAAATGATCAATTACGTTTACAAAACTTAACTAAAAAAGATAGTGTTTCGGAATTAGATGTAAACTATTATAACGCGAGTGGTAGAACCGTATTACACGCGGCAGCTGAAAAAGGAAACGACGTTCGTTTAAGAAGGATATTATTAAGTTTGGGGAGAAACAAACGCTTTCTACGGTTAATGTTAGACGCTCCTATTAGAAGGCAACGGAAGCTGACGGCGTTGCACTTGGCTGCAATAAACAACCGAGTGAGAGCGGTGGACATTCTCTTAGACTACAAAGCCCAAGTCAATGTTCGAGACGTGAATAGCGAAGGGCGGGCGAATTGGACTCCTCTTCATTACGCGGCTGAGAAGGGGCACTTGGAGGTCGTTAGGCTACTAATTGAGAAAGGTAAAGCTGAAATCGATGCCCCAGATCGTACTAAGGGAACTCCGTTGCAAAGGGCTGTGAGGTTCGGTCAGTTGCGTGTGGTCAAGTATCTGGTCGGAGCAGGCGCGGATGTCAATTCCAGGGATCATACTTCTACTTCCGTCCTTTCCTACGCGGCAAAAACCGGCTCTTTGAATACTGTACATTATTTGGTGGAGAAAGGAGCTGATATTAATGCAGTGAACAGAAACGGCGTAACTCCGTTGCATTCCGCTGTTAATAGTCGTATATGGGGTATAATGAAGTATTTAGTGACGAGAGGAGCTGACCTTAATGTTAATGGAATAGGCAGTAAGACTGTACTGACCAAGTTGGTTAAAGCGGGGCAATGGTTCTTAGCTAGGTTATTGATAGAGAATGGGGCTATGACTGAGGGATTAACCGCGAAACAGACGAGTGAATTTTTTAGGAGAAATTCGATTAGTTGGGAAGGAGAAGAAGACGCCATTTTTGATCTCATCGTTCTAGGAAATGCCGAGTTTTTAAAAAATCATATCAATCAATTATTAGTGAAAAGCAATAGCTTTTGTTTTTTAAACGAAGTTTTGCCTAAAGTTTATGAAAAGATTCAATTGTTTAACATTCCAATTACTCAAAGTGTCAGTGTACTGATCGAAACTCAGATTATCGAGCGTCGCTTATTTTCGGATAGAAAAACAAACGAAACTAATAATAATAATAATTATTTAAGTGGCAACGAAAACGATGTTGAACTTATCGAAGAAAGAATTCATTGGGTTATTGAGGCGATTACAAAATTAAAATCGATTAGGTTCAGTACAAGTTCCGTCGAAGTTCGCGACACATTTTTATTCTTATTGAAATTTATAACTCAAAATGTGCAAATATTAAACGAGCAGCTGCGCTCTTCACCCCATCGATTACCTTGGATAAAGATGCAGTTTTGTTTAATTAATTTTATTTCCGTTCACGCGTACGCGGAGCCAAAAAATATCGGTATCGACCTCATCTCAACATTTGTTTTGAATAGAGCGCGCCTTATGAAACACATGGAACACTTTGAAATTGAGCTTCAGAAGTTGGAAAAAAGCGATGAATTAGGGGATAAATCTCGTATTAACCAAAAGATTGATTCGGAATTCACTTCCGGTTTTAAAGATTTGTGCGAAGATTATGAATTGTTACGAAACATTTGTTCGTTAAACCGAATTTTATCCTATTTAACTCCCGCTTGTGTAGTGGACCTTAAAGAGGGAGACGTTTCAGTGGGTAAACAAGTGATTTTGAGGGCGTTACAAGTGACGGGAGAATGCTTGAAAAACACGATCGAGTCGCCTAACATGTCCGACAAAGTCCATCACTTACTCGATACACATGCCCCTAAGAATGTCATAAAGATCGTCACATCTTTGAGAGATTCACTGTCTCACTTACGCAAGGGGAAAGATGCTGAGAATCAGAGATCTATGTTGGCGGACCATCTAAAGTTTTGGAGGGCTTTTCTAATAGACATTCAGAAAGATCTGCAAAAGTTGAAACGTGCAATCACCTATATTTTGTATTTGAAAAGAAATGAAGTTTTGGAAACGTTCTTTAGAAGAATTTGCGAGTGCCAAAGCCCCAAAGAAGCCAAAGAAATAGTTAGCGGGGTACAGTGCGAGTATTTAAAGGGGGTCGAAGCCGTCGATTTGAATGGCGAACCGAATGAAATCTTTAATAAAGTTGAGGAATTAATTAAAAAATTTGAAAGGGAAATTGAAAAAGCGTCAAATTTAAAAGAAATTGATTTTGGAAAGTTGGATGATAACGTCGAAGAATTAAGATTGAGATTTGTAAACATTAGCGAACGACAAAAAGATGCGATGGCGCATGTCATCGAGCTGATAAATTTAATTGGCCAAGATAAACCCATTGGTTTAATTAGGAAAAAAGCCACCGTTATAAATACCGCGTTAAAGTGTGCTCCCGAGAATTATGTGAATTATTATCAAGAAATTATTACAAATGTACACGTAATCTATCGCAGTTTAGAAGTTCGCAGTCGATCGAACGTTAAAGAATTGTTAAGTAAAATTTCCCGCGTAATCGAAATCGAAGCTAAAACGGTGAAAGGTATCAATATACTTAGAATGCATTTCGATGACAAAAGTGAAAAGGCCGTGGAAATTGAGGAATACGTGACGAATGTTCTTGAAAATATTTCGGGACAAATTCCAGATGATGAGATTAAAGAGCAGTTTTTAAGCGCGATCGAAGTTAAAAAAGAAGTTTTCCGATCGAAAAATAAGTTAATTAAATATTATCGCAAACTTATCGAGATTTATAATAATATTATTTATTTTTACGATAATTTCGAAGGCATTTATGAAGGCGTAATTAATTTTTTAAGTCTGGTTCGTGATTTTTATAATCAGAAAAAAGCGAACTTAACCGCGGAAGAAAACAAATTGATTAAGTTAATCGAGGAAAATAAGTTGAACGAATTATTTTCGGAACTTAATGTGAACAATAATTTGATAAACGAAACCGCTTTTAAAATATTTATTGAAAATAGTAAAACGGGCAATTTAAGAGAAAATAATTTCGATGTCGTTTTTAGTGACCTTTTAGCGAAGTTAATTGATAAAAATTTATTTAATAAAACGTTGCTTCGAAAATTTCGCGAGGAAAAAAATAAAAGGCAAAGAATTATTAAAGATGAAGCGAAAGTCGCGAGTTTAATCGATAAAATTGAATTAAATTCATTAATCGCTGAAATTAGAAAAGATTTATCGTTAGATGAAAACAATGTCGGTATATTTATTAATAACGTACCTTCGATATTTAGAAAAGGTGTAACTTTGGACGTAGTATTTGGCGATTTTGGTTTATCGAAATGCAAAAGTAATTTGCAAAGCCTACAACGAATGGATGGCAAAATTATTTCTTTCGGAAAACTCGTAAATGATGTGTCAAAAGTATCGGACGTTAGTACGCTAAAAAAAGCATTTAACGAATTTATTAATACGTGCAATAATTATTATTGTGCGCCTATGAGTTGTAGCCAGGAAATTACTCGCGCGATTGAAACGGTTTTTGAAAAGATTAAAAAGGATGAAATAATTCGCTTACAAAATTATTTTTTTGAGAACTTCAAAGTTTTAAGTAAAGTTTTTCCTAACGAAAAAAGTGATTTAGAGTTATTAACCTTACTGAAAACGGACGATAATATTAGATTAGCCGCAGAAATGCTGGTTTTAACTTTAATCGAAACGTTAAACGAACTCTCACTTTTGGAGCCCAATAGACTTTACTCGGACGAACTTTCTCCCGTTTTAGTAGGGAAAAATTTACGAAATTATTTGGCACACGGCGATCCACTAATCAACATCCTCCCCACCAATTACCACATCTCACTCATCACTCACTTTCGCTTATTCCAACGTGAATTCCACGCTAAGGGCGAGTTTTACCCTCGGAAGCAATTAATAGGAAAAGTAATGAAACCAAATCTTCAACAAGTTGAACGTTATTACCAGAACAGTTTGGATATTTTAGCCGAGAAAAAGGAACTATTTGAAAAATCTACGAACAACGACGTGGAGGATTTGATACATTTGGTAAATAAACCTTGGCATTTCAAACTTCGATGTACTTTAGGAAGCACTCTGCTTCACTCCTCCGCTCTAACCGACAACTTAAGTGTGTTTCGTCTCTTATATCAACTGGATTTAGTAAGCGTGTTCCTTAAAAATAAGAACGACCACAGTGCCATATACACCGCAATTTCAGCAGGAAGCGAACGCATAATCGAGTTTTTATTATTAGATATAGGTTTCGATCCTTCGTCTATTGTGGGAGATGGCGAAACTTTATTGCACCTAGCGGCTGAATTCGGACAATTAAGAATTGTTAAGTTATTATTGAAATACGGCGCGGATATCGAGGCCCTGGATAATCATGGATTCAGTCCAATCATGACGGCCGTCTTGGTTGGACACGAAAACATCTTCGTCGAGCTATTAAACGCGGGAAGTGATATCGAATCGAGAGATAATGATGGCAGAACATTATTACATTTAGCCACACGAAACGTGAACATATTCGAGACTCTACTAGCCAGAAAAGTCGACGTTAATGCCCTCGACCATGATCTAAACACGCCCTTACACTTGGCCTGTGAAAACGGCGAAGAAGCTATTGTGAAAATATTATTGGATAGCAAAGCCAACGTTGATAACCAAAATAGAAATGACGTTGCAGCCCTAATTTACTCCGCTCTTGGAGGCCACGCTCAAATAGTCGAGCTGTTACTGCTAAAATATAAAGCCGTCGAAAGTGATGTGGCGGCACCTCATAAAACTACAGCTTTAATTTCAGCCTGTTTGTCTGGACATTGCGACGTAGTTCAGCTTATGTTAAAAAACGACCCTAATTTAATCGCCAGGCAATGTAAAGGCTTGACGGCTTTACACGCTGCGGCGTTCATGGGACACGTGCGATTGGTGGATATTCTACTCAATACGGGAGTATTTCAAAAGTTGATGGAGAAAGATGCTACTGCTATTTTTTTAAAAGGAAGTTCGTTTAGATCGTCGGTGTTGCACCTATCCTCGCGTTCAGGAAACGCGAAAATAATGGAACTAGTTTTGGCGAAGGAAATTTCTTTAGGAAAATCCGAACTCTTAAATATGATCGATGGTAATGGTCAAACGGGGTTGCACTCGGCTATCGAAGCAAATCAACTCAACGCCGTGAATTTCCTGATAGAAAAACGAGCGAATTTAGAAGCGAAAGACGTTAGTGGAAGAACGCCTATCTTTATCGCCGCTTTACGAGGACACGCCGACATCTTCTTCGTTTTATTGAATAAAAGAGTGGAAGTGAACGTCAAAGACGCTTATGGACAGTCGCTCATCCACGCGGCAGTTTGGAATAACAGCCTAGACATAGTTACCGCGCTAATTAAACGTAAAATGAACGTTAACGCTCGACGTAACGATGGTGCCACCGCTTTACATTTGGTGGCGCAAACCGGACACTTAGAAATGGTGAAGTTGTTGGTAAGAAACGGAGCAGTGATCGCTTTGACCGACTCGGAAGGTCATACCGCCTTAGATATCGCGATTTCACATGGAAATTTTGATATTCACTTTTATTTAAAGCGGAAATAAGCTATATTATCGTCAACTTACGAATAGATGCATCGTTTGTTTCTATTTATTACATTGTATAAACTCAAGACTGGAGCTGAAAAAGTTTTATTAAAAAAATTTGTGCGTTAAAAGTTTTGTCTTTAAAAAAATGATTCTATGTTTAAGTTAAAAATAAAGTATTAAATGAACAGTGGCGTAGCGAGGGGGGGCTCCGGGCGCCAGCAAAAAAGGGCGCCAGAATTAAGACAAATTGTTAAAACTTATACTCCATATTATTTTCACCCAAAAAAGTGTCAAAATTTGTCCATTTACCCAAAATAAATTTCGCGCTTCGTTAGCTTGGCGCTTTTTCATTACATAACGTACTTTTTTTCAGGGGACGCAGCGCAAAGAGCAACCAAAATTGAGACAAATTTATAAATCTTATCATTTTGTCCAAAAAAAGGGTGTAAATTTGTTACACATGTATTTAAAAAAAAAATTTTTCGCGCCTCGCAAGCTCGGCGCTTGCTTTTTTCATATCATGTTTTTTCTCTAGCGGAGAGGGCGCAAAAGCTTGTTTTGTCCCCGGGCGCCTTGTACCCTCGCTACGCCACTGTAAATGAATGTAAACACTAATGTGAAATGTTTAGTTAGATGCTAAGGGAAGGTGTCGCCCGGGGCCAAATCTAGATTTGGCGCCCCCTCCCGGTACACTTAAAAAAATTTTGAGCCAAGTTTTTTGACCGCCTAAAAAAACTAAAATATTTTTCAAAAATAATAACAATGGAAAAAAAAATATGAGCGCCGAGCTTGCGAGGCGCGAAATTTTTTTAAGAAAATTAACTTTTTTTTTTTGCTTTCGGCTACTCTGAAGCCGTGACTTAATAGGAAAAATAGGTTATGGCGCCGAGCTTGCGAGGCGCGAAATTTTTTTAAAAAATTGACATTTTTAAAAATATGGATGCGAAGGTAGTAAGATTGAAAATGTTGGTAAACAAGCGCTCAGCTTACCCTTGATAATTAAGGCAGAAGACGTCCAAGGCCAGACGGTTTGTTGACAACATAGTTGGGAAAAGCGGGCGATAGATGGCGCTGTAAACCCGCTCTTTGAGTAAATCATTGCTAGACGAACGGCTCAGTTGAGTTGAGTAGGTGAACGATATCATGTTGAACAACTTTCCCTTGAATGTTGATAGTGAGCGACTTGTCCTTGACAGGGCTTGTTGACCTACTTTATTGTACGATGTAGTTTGGTAGACTGCTAACGAGTGAGATTAAAATAACGTAAAGAAAATCGATCATCGTTATACAGTAATTATAAAGTGGATATAATTATATCTGTGGATACCGATGCACGATTATTTGTGACTCGCGTTTGTGATCCTGCTATAGCGATTCGTTGCATCAGACACGCGTGATCCGCGCGGCGTGGGGTGTGACGGGATGTGTAGTCGTCGTTCGTCGACGGGGAGGAAACTACGATGAAAATGGTAATTGAGCTTAAGTTTGAGCTTTTATTTTAAGATAAATTGAAGTCAACATTTTTTTTTAAAAAAAAAAATTTTTTTTAAAAGGATTTAGTTGAATAAAAAAACAATGGGAGGATCGAAGGGGGTTAAAAACTCTTAATATAAAGTTAGTAGCATAATTAATTGGACAGTCCCTAATAGAAAATAACATTTATTTTGTTAAAAAATTCAATTTAAAAAAAAAAAAAAAAAAACGAACGTCTATAATAAAATGTATGTTATGTGCCAGAGAGATTAATCTCATAGAGACTATTAATTTTCGTTATCTTATTTTTAGTTGAATAAACAAGTGTGTGATTCACTCCGCTCGCATCGCGTGACATTTTGAAGTGAAGGAAGGAACGACTCAACCAGACTTCCACTACGTCGTTTCAGACTCTTTCTCGGGAAGTGTTTCCTGCTGTGATTAATGGAAATTTCGTTTCAACATTTCGGATACCTAAAAAAAAAAAAGTGTCGGTTTTATTAACCAAAAAAAAAAAATACAGTAGTGCCTAAATTAAGGTAAGCGTTGCATTTTTTTTTTTTAATAATTATTATTGTAGGCTCAGTACAGGAGTAGATAAGAAACGAAATTTTCAAATTATTACTAGGATATACTTATACTTTAAAAATTAGGGGCTGTCCATTTATTTCGTCAACAATTTTTAGGCATTATTTTTACCCCACTCGCTCCTCTCCCAATTGTCAAACTTTCAGTTAGTGGGG
>JAQGAZ010003259.1:0-12502 GCA_034692225.1 Polydesmus complanatus
AAGGCCCTCTTTTCTGGAAAATGGAGACAGGGGGAGCGACCGCTCCCCCTGCACCCCCCCTAGCTACGCCACTGCTGCTTAGGCTAAATGAGTGTGAAAAATTTTCTTTTGAATTTTTATATACCGTATTTTTTTATATGCATTGAATTAACAAAAGAAATAGTTTTTACAGAGAAAACTTTCCCTTTAGAATGGTACAATTTTTACTTTTATTAATAATTTCTATTTAACAACTAGCGGAAGTTGTATTTTCCTAAATTCTCGGAAATCCGGTAATTTATTCTTTATAAAGGTGATATTGTAATTTATATGCTTGTTCTATTTTGTTGTTATTACGTCAAGTTTTCCATAAAGAACCATTCGCGCCATTTGTCCATACGTAAAATTATAAGTTTTGATATTTTCTTCGTCAAAATTTTTTATTGGACTTTCTTTATCTAAATAAGATCTATGTCGAATTAGCAGGTGGATGGTGTATTGGCTAGTCCACTCAGGCCATGTCGTTTTATATAGTTTATGAATTAACATTTGTACACCGAATAACAATTTGACACGATGAACTAGTTCTGGCTTTTTAAATAAAACGGAAGTGGTGGGATATTCTCCGGCGTTGAAATACCACTTGTCCCCTTGATAGTTGTGATAGCTGTCCAACCAATATCTTAGGAAACGAGCGTCTTTGTGGGCGAAGAGCACTTGAGTTCCTAAAAACTGGTTATCGTCCCACCCCAGGGCCATTTCGAAATATCGAAAACCGTGCAATCCTTGAACCACATAAATGTCGTTGTCGAGATATATGCCACCATATTTCATGAGAATGTTGATTCGAGCGACATCCGAGGCGTGAAAAACGGACGATAGATTTTTTCCGAAAACTTCCGTTGGTTCCTCTGCCTCTACTACCTCAATCACTTTGAGATATTTTTCGCCCAACATATCCCAGTATTTTCCTTCCATCGTTTTGTTGACGCAGTAACCACAGTGAATGAGAAGGCGATCAGGTCCGTGATGGTCTACTATAGACTTAATGTTTACCATTTCTACGAAATCAATCGTTTTAGTCCGGAATTTTATCAAATGAACAATATTTGGGACGATTGGATTAGGAAAACCGGTGATGTTATTCGAGTAAACACTGAAATTTAAAACTTGTTCGCTTTCTTTGGGACTTTTTTTTTGATCAGATACGGGCTTATGTATATATGAAGTCCAATCAAAAATTGCAGTTTCTTCCGAGTCTGATTTCGGCTTCGCAAAGGCGTAGAGATAAATGAAATAGACTGCCACTGAAATTAGCACTAATTGAAGCACTTTAATACACAATTTGGCCTTCATTCGTCCCATATTACCATGGGTACTAATAACTTGCGAAATATAATTTATCTTTGGTTGCATGTTTAGTGTTGCTTGTTCTTATTAGTGTTTTTTTTTTTTTTAAATCATGCTGAAATAAATATAAAAAAGAACTTTTAAATTGTAGTTAATTTGTTGAATTTTTCGTTTAAAAATAAATCTAACAAACTTTTAACCAAGATTATACTGTAATTGTTAATAAAACTTTTTTGTTTCATTTGAGTTCAGTAATTACTATTATCGAGCTTAAAACAAAATTTTGATACTACGATTTAGCATTTTGTTTTCGAGTGTAAAAAATACAAAATGATTTGACACCCGATGACCTTGTTAGTGCTCTGATCAGAGATATTGTTTCCATTGATCTTTTAATTTTGCTCTACACATTAACTAAAATCCTGAAAATTCACAACGGTTGTTTACGAATAATCTATGTTCGCAATGAACTAACCATTATGTATTTACAGTATTTTACTTACCGGTACTTTAGTTAATGGTAGTTTTAAAAACATTTTTTTTATTATTTACTTGTAGCTATTTTCTTAACCTCACATCACATTAAACTTAAATAGAAAAGAAAAAAAATATAAATTGTTACCGTGATAGCTTTTACCATTCAATGTTGTAAGCTTCGGCACTGATTAATGATGTACTGTACTGTACAAATAATACGTGCGCAATAGTAAAATGAGATGTAAATCGAGTAATTATAGTAAATTACCATTATAGTAATTAAACCGCTTGTATTTAATAACAGCTTAGTGTAAACTTTATTTCCATATTAAAGCATAAATAATGAAATTTTTTTTTTAATGTTTACCGTTTTGCTGATTCCTTGTCAACATTTTTTTTTAATGTACCGGTATTTTAATAAACACCGGGAGAAATATTCCTTTGAAATACTCGATTCTTCGTTTACTGACTCGGCATATTACCATAAGTTGGCGACTAGTTTTTCCATGGATAAATTCTCCATTTTTGTGCTTGAAAAATTCTAAATTTCAATTGAATCATGTATCGAGGGCGTTCACATTTAAATCCATATGGTTTGAAATTTTCGAGAATTCAGTGCAACTCCATAAGGTTGGAAAACAATGGTGAAAAAAAAAACATTAATTTCCTTTAAACCAGGGACCTTATTTCATGATTTTTCAAAAGAAGATAGGGGGCAACACACAACTAGGAGACAAAAAAATAATTTTGCGCCTCCACTCCTATTTATTTTGCTAAAGAGCATACTATAGTATAGTTTACTAACTTGTTTAATTTCAATTACATTTTTATAGCACATAATGGGGAAAATTATCAAGATGACAGTATAACCAGCTCGGTCCAATATTTTTTCGAGAAAAGAGACAAATAATTAGTCCCCCCTTTTTTTTTGACAAGCTAGTACAAATTGCTTTCCCACAAACTCAGGGTAGAGGGGGGAGGGAGACGATTTTGCGCAAATGCCTTCCCCCCGCTCCTCCAAATTAATTACATCCCTGCACACCTGTAACGGACGGCAAGAATAAAAATAAGTAGGCCTAAAAGAAATACAGTACTGTGCTATGGTAAACATTCTAGGGTTTTGTTTGGTGACGATCCAACTCACACAAACATTAAAGGAAGTTGAAAGTGAATTCCTATACCGTATTAAAAAAAAAGGGATGGAGGGGTAGGGGGGGGGGGGGGAGAAATGTAACTAAATGTTGATTTTCACACGCTTTATTCAATTTCGTATTTTTTTTATTAAAAGGAAGTTGTTACAAAGGCTTCTATGAAAGAGAATAAACTCATATTTTTTTGATTACACTGTATATACTGAACAGACTTTATATACGATTGACTCCAAGTAAATATTTTAATACCATATAAAAAATTTACATTCACATTTCTCAAATTAAGTTTTACTGCAAAACTTTTTTAACTCAAGCTATAATTAATTTTTATTTAAATTTTAGGTGCATTATTGAGTGGAGGAAATGTGAATTGCTTTTCAATCAGTGCACCGATAGCATTAATAATTTATTTATTTAATTTTTAATCATTACAGTTTATAAATGATAATATATTATGATACAGTTTAAATTAATTTTAATAGACGTTTCAGCGTTTTAATTTAAGAAATTTATCAGCTGAGTTTAATAAATATGGTATTACAATTTAATGATTTTAATGCCGTTTAAAAGCATTTAATTTTATGGAAGTTTTAATGTGAAACATATTTCATTCAGATGTCGCGAAATAAGTTATTGCAGTGAATACAAAAACTTTTGCTGTTTATCACACTTGTTTTTATCGGAAATAAATATTGATTTTTCGCAATTTATTCAACTGGCGTTTTTCCTGCTGTATAGGTATAGAGTATTTATAATTCATACACACGCATAGCCCGCCTATTATAGGAATAAAATTAATTCTATCACATTTGATACGTAGGCCTATGCAAGATCTATTATGTTGTTATTACGTCAGGTTTTCCATAAAGAACCATTCGCGCCATCTGTCCATAGGTAAAATCATAAGCTTTGATATTTTCTTCGTCAAAATCTTTTATTGGACTTTCCTTATCTAAATAAGATCTATGTCGAATTAGCAGGTGGATAGTGTATTGGTTAGTCCACTCAGGCCATTTCGTTTTATATAGATTATGAACTAGCATATGTACACCGAATAACAATTTGACACGATGAACTAGTTCTGGTTTTTTAAATAAAACGGAAGTGGTGGGATATTCTCCGGCGTTGAAATACCACTTGTCCCCTTGGTAATTATGATAGCTGTCCAACCAATATCTTAGGAAACGAGCGTCTTTGTGGGCGAAGAGCACTTGAGTTCCTAAAAATTGGTCTTGATCCCACCCCAGGACCATTTCGAAATGCCGAAAACCGTGCAATCCTTGAACCACATAAATATCGTTGTCGAGAAATATGCCACCGTATTTCATGAGAATGTTGATTCGAGCGACATCCGAGGCGTGGAAAACGGATGTTAGATTTTTTCCGAAAACTTCCGTTGGTTCCTCTGCCTCTACTACCTCAATCACTTTGAGATATTTTTCGCCCAACATGTCCCAGTATTTTCCTTCCATCGTTTTGTTCACGCAGTAATTGCAGTGAATGAGAATGCGATCAGGTCTGTGATTATCTACTATAGACTTGATGTTTACCATTTCTACGAAATCAATCGTTTTAGTCCTGAATTTTATCAAATGAACAATATTTGGGACGATTGGATTAGGAAAACCGGTGATGTTATTCGAGTAAACGCTGAAATTTAAAACTTGTTCGCTTTCTTTGGGACTTTTTTTCAGATCAGATACGGGCTTATGTATATATGAAGTCCAATCAAAAATGGCAGTTTCTTCCGAGTCTGATTTCGGCTTCGCAAAGGCGTAGAGATAAATTAAATATATAAAGAGCGAAATCAACACTAACTGGAGTCCTTTAAGACACAGTTTTGGCTGCATTCGTCCCATGTTTCATGTGAAAATAGTTGCTAATAAACTGCAAAATATAATTATTTATCATTGATTTTTTAGCACAGCTACTTATTAATGTTTTTAATTTTTTTCCTAAATCATGTTTAAATAAATAAATAAAAAAACATTTAAAAATTTTAAATTGGAAAATTGAAAATATACTTTATTTAATTAAAATTATATCTAACTAACTTTTTTAACCAAGATTTTATTTGTTACGGTATATTTTGTTAAAAAAAAAAAAGGCTTCATTTTCATAATTAATATTTTTAACCTTTAAATGTTTTTAATTTGTTATTGGCATCTGTGTCATTTTTTTAGTTATTCCTTTGCTGGGTTTAGTTATTATTATTAAAATAAAAATTACACAATTTAGCATTTTGTTTGGAAGTGTTAAAAAGGTAAATGAATTTGATTGGTGGATGGTTCAATACTGTATAACCTTTTAATTTTTCCTCTACATAATTACTGTATTTATTTCCATTTTATTAATCTACTCGTCATTTGTGATTTTACAATATTGTCGTTTCATACCCAGCTAGATCTCGCCCTAGACTTGAGCAAACTTTGCGAACAGTTATACTCGTATCCAGAAGGAATTGGAAGGCTCGATCCTACTTTTTTACTGATTTTTGTGGGACTCTTCTTCCCCCCCCCCCCCCCCCTACTCCCGTTAAAATGTAAGAGTATAAAATAACAAGTTTTGTTGGTTATGGGCTCATAATCACATTTGGGGATATTTTTCTGCAAAAGGTTTTTTTTAAAAAATAGATTCATTTACCCCCCAAATCTAGATCTCGAGGCCCGGGTGCGACTACCCCCTTTGCCCCTCCCTGTAATAAGTCTAATAGAAGCTCCCGGCTTTTACTTAATTTTATTTATTATTCACATCAGCGTTCAGTACAGTAAAGAAAAAACAAAAAAAAAAGGACTAATGAAGGCAGCGAAGAGCCACCCCCCCTGAAGGAAACAAAAATAAACCATAATAATTATATAACATTGTTTATAAGTGGTCATGTCTGCCATTACATTTGTCAAACGTGATGTAGACTCCAAATAAATGTAAAAAGTAAAATATATTGTAATGTAGCCTATTATATTTTAATTAATGGCAGATTTAAAAGTAATTAAATTCTTATAATAATTGTTTACCTATTTTTTTACCCGCACAGCACAATGAACTTAAATAACACAGAGAGAGAAAAAAAAAATATTAATTGTTACCGTGTTTTTTTAAAAATCGTAGTTTTTGCCATCCAATATTATGTATACAGTAAAATTTTTGAACTTAAGCAAGTCTGCTCGAATTGAACTTTGGATTAAGCTATCTTTGACATTTAGAACGATACTGTAAAATTGCTTAGTTTTCTTATCTATAATAATTATCTCTGCAGCTTTTTCCTTTAGTTAAATATATTACTAATAGATATCGACACTAGATTCAGAGAATTCCGCGTTGAAACTAATATTGTTCAATTTTATTTTTTTATTTTTAACCGGCAATAGCGTTGAAAAGTAGCTTTCTGAGCGCGGTTTTAGTTCGGTTGGTTGTCATACCTCCAATCATCATAGATACAATTTCAATATTTTTTTATGGCGGCAATTGTTTGTTCAATGGAAAAATTATTTCTACACAGGTGGTTTACAAGTGACGTTGATGAAACTTATTTTAGAAATGGATTGTTACGGCGTTAGAATTAATTTCATGCCTGTTCAGGAAAAATAAAAGATGTCAAGTGTTTATATTAAATTTTAAATATCTTATCAAAGATTTTAATATCAGTAAAGGGTTGAAGTAGTCGATCATATGCTTTTTAGCAGTCATAAATTCACGCTGATTTAATTAATGGCTTTAAATATTATTACCTAGTAACAACTTTATCAACAATAATTATAATAAAATAACAGCATTATTTTATAAAAATTATTATTTAACAAATTGTATTAATTTAACGTAATTTTAAAATTACGAGGGGGGTAGATCCAAGTAGCCAAGGAATTCGGATATTTTATTAAAAAAATATGCATAAAATTTTAATATAGTAAGAAAATAGGGTGCAATTCTTAAAATCTGCCCATGCATTTTTTTAAATGTTTTATGCATTGCCGCATATTATAAAGTGTAACATTAAATTTATATGTTTTTGAAATGTTAGGAGATTTAATTTGTTAAACAAGATAACGAACTTTAATTTTGTTAATTTTTACAAGTTTATGTTCGTTTATAAAATAATTTACAACAATATTAAAATGACAAAATATATTTTTGCAATTATAGCTACAGTATTTTTTTATATATTAAAGCGCTCATTAAATTTTCTAATAAAACTATCAGTAATTGTTTCATTAATTATTTGTTTGATTGCTGTAGTTGTGCTTATTTTTACTGCTATCGATCAATAACATAAAAAAGTGATCTCGAATTTTATGATACAATATTATAACAAGGCCTCAATCTTTTAATTTAATTTACTGTATAAAGTTGACAAAACAACGACGCAGAAAAGTTTTAAACGTAATCATATTTTCGTTAAGGGATGATTTAGATAACGATTATTATTTTGTAACTAGCATTAATAAAAGATTAGATTAATTATTTTAACGAAAAAAAATAAAATAAATTTAATATTAGGTCAAAATAATAATGCCTATTTTGAAATTCGGCGCTATAGATTCGGATCACGTTGGTGATCCAAATACTGTAACTCTACGTGGCAATAACATGTTAACGGGTGGAAGTCGTTCACCAGGCTGTTGAACGACTCATTTATTCTACTCATGCGCAATGCATTTTAAAACACGTGATTTTCGCTTCGTTTGTACATTGGTGAGTTGAATGGTGGGCGTTTAATTTTAAGATAAATTTTGTAGTGTCATTTGAAATTGATGCCATTTTTTTTGTTGAAGATTTCTTTATTTTAAATACTGTTTATTATCTAAAAATTAGACCAACTAAACAATGAAGTTTCTTAATCTGTGCAATATTATAGAATATGTTTTATCGTGCAAACACGTGCTGATTGGAGGTGAGTACAAATACAATGCATGTAGGTCTAAACATCTGTAGTTTTTCCCCAATAACGTTTTTAGCAAATTGCTTCATCATTCTATTATACCAATAATTAGTCACGGGATATTTTAATTTTTTATAAAATTATTTCTGCGCTCACATGACTTACTATTATGTAGCTGTATTGGATAACTAATAATTGTTTAATGAAATTATTTTAGTCACGACTTGAACGCTAGCAACAAGTAAACTTCAAGGTCAAGATATATCTTTAACTCTCGAAAAAGCCATGTCTTATCTGGGCTAACTACAAGGTTTTGAATTATATTTCACTAATTATGATAACTAATTAATTTATAAATTCAATCAGTTCATGAAGTTGGTACTGGATATCTTCTCAGATTGAATCATATACAGTATAACGTAGCCTATACTCCGTGATTGAATTCAGTTGTGCAGCAAAACTAAATACTGTGATGGAAAGGTAGATATTGAATAATTTAATCGAATTAATTTGCTAGTCATTGTAGGATTTGCACATATATGTAAACTATAAGTACTTTTAATTATTTTTTAAATTGGTTTGCAAGACCATTTTTCAGTGTGAGCACAAAATGTCTGAGCTGATTTTTAAATTCTATGGAAATTTTAACTGAAATCTAACTACTTTCACGGTTTCCTGAGAACGGTAAGCATTAAATCTAGGAGTATAATCTTTCTCCTAGAAATACACTCCTAGATTAACGTGTCAGTTCATCTCTATAATCACACTGAAAAATCGTCTTGAGATCGAACCAGGCGTTTAACTTGATAACGAAATTTTTAAGATTTATTCGTACTTTAAGAAATCGTGTAGTTATTTATATGAATTGTGTGAAAACTGCAGCTTTAAACTAAAAGATTTACTTTTAGATTATACGATGACCAATATGACGCTAACGGAAGTATTAACCTTTCGGCGGAGGACCAGAGTCCGAAAGTTCAATCGTCAGCTGTTTCCATTACTAAAACGAATAATGACTATTCGTACCTCCAGAACCCAGAAGACACCGAGCCGGATTCAAGTAAAGAAATGTATCACCCGGAACAAAATGGAGACGTAATTGACGACGTGACAAAACCCTTACTGGTAGAAGTACGTCAACCAAAATTTCAATGTTTACGTAAAATAACTGTTGAGCCGTTTGTGTTCTTTCTTCTCATGGCTTCGGCCATGCAGTCGGGGACGACAAAAAATGTAATCCTTGATAAATTATGCCTTCTTTCTCTCGATATCAACAACACCGAAGATGTGTGTGATAACATAAGTAATAATCAAACATTAGAAGCAGCTTTACAGATTGAAGCGGCGAAGATCGAGATGTACGTAGCGATCGTCAATACAGTACCTGCTATTTTTGTATCGACATTTTTGGGAGCAGCGAGTGACAAGTACGGACGAAAATTGTCTATGGTTTTTCCAGTAGTAGGTTACATTGTATCCACCGCTTTTTTTGTCGTTTTTTCTTATTTCATGACAGAAATTCCACCTATTTTTGCTCTTCTGGGTACTGTACCGAGTGCATTATGCGGTGGTTTGTTGGCGGTGGTAATTATGACCCTGACTTACGTATCTGATATAACTACAGCTGAAGATCGAACAGTTAGAGTTGCGTACGTCGAAGGAATGATATTATTATCACAACCAGCTGGAAGTTTATTAAGTGGCTGGTTGTATAAATACAGTTTTCCTTTGGTGTACATTGTATCTGGTGGATTTTCAGCCTTTTCTTTGCTGTATCTAATATTTTTAATTCCGGAAACGATAATTTCCCCCACGTCCAATAAAACGTTTTCAACAGTTTTAAAGAACATTTTTGATGTCCAGAATTTAAAAGAAACTGTAATTACAGCTCTGAAAGAACGTGAGTTTCATGGAAGGCGACATTTATTGTTGCTAATGTTGATTACTTCCATCGGTCTGATTCCATTTTTTGGTAAAGAATTAGAAATTTAACAATTAAATTTTTTTTAAATTCATTTTTCAATTTAGGCAACTCATCAATTTTATTTTTTTACACACGACTTCGACTAAATTGGGATTTGAATATTTACAGCTATTTCTCTGCGCTCAGCTCTACCAGCATTACATTAGGTTATCTGGTTTGAATAAAATATTATTATTAATCGGTACTATATAATATACAGTATTATTATTCTTAAAATATATTTTTTTCAGGACTAGTTTTTATGGCTGTGGTTTTGGTTCGCAGATTGAAATTGCCAGATTTGGGGTTGGCCATTGTGGGTTTGTTGGCCTCAATAACGTCGAGCATTTTAACGGGGTTTGTGATTTCACCGTTAATGATGTATCTAAGTACTTTTCTCGAAATTTTTAGACAATTTCAAAAAAATATTCATCCGATTAAAAATGTTTTAGTATGCATTCCTGTGGCTTTTGGAGGCGGAACTTCACTTGCTGTGCGCGCTCAGGTTTCCAAGCTCGTTCCACGTGAAGAACAAGGTAAAAAAAAAACTACTTAATTTCAATATTTATCAAAATTGACGCTTTTTTTTTAAATTTAGGTAAAGTTTTTTCTTTGCTGGGTACCGTTGAAACAATTGTCCCACTGATTGCTAGTGTTCTGTATACTGAAGTATACAATGCGACGGTAACTACCGTTTCAGGCGCAGTGTTCTTTATGTCAGCTGGCATTTTATTGATCCCATTGGTTCTTGTTCTGTAAGTATCGTTACAACCTTGCCTCATTTGCCGCGATTTACTAAAAAAAAATTTTTATTTTCCTAGATATTTAATTATTGATATGTTCAGGATCTATCGATCAAAATAAATTGTAACTACTATTTAATTACATTTCTATCAAATCCTTAAAAAAATACACCTATTCCCACTGTTTTTCCATATTTCTAGCCAATCTTTGGTTTATATTATAGGGAATAAAATTTATTTTATCATCTCGCATATTTTTTTTTTTTTTTGGTGACGAAAGCGATAGATCAAATAAATATAATAAAAATACTGTGTTGAATACAGTAATTATAAAATTAAATGATAATGACAGTAGGCCTATTGATTTAAAGATGCAAATGTCGGTATGGTGTGGTTTTAAACCCCATTAAAGATTAAATTCTTTTCACTTTTTTTCAAATCTAAAATAGCATGTCAACGACACACTATGTAAACAAATTAAGAGATGGATAAAATAGCGGCACATCATTTCCAAGAAAACGACGTAAGGGAAGAAATAAAACGATTTCGAAAATGGGGTAACCAAATTAACGAAACTCAAAATCTATTTCGAAGAAAAATTGCGTTTAAAATACATGTACATTGTTTTTAATAGAAGTAAAATTGATTCACTGTTCCTACAATAATTTTGTTTTTCATGATGAATACTATGTAAAGAAGACACCAGGCGAAACCAGAAACCCTGACCACACCAAAATCGCTAATTATAGGCGGTTTTGGTGTTTAATAATATTGTACCGGTAGGTGTTAAGCCTGCAAAGGAAATACGTAATTCTCTTTAAGGGTACGAATAGCTCAAGGCTCTATTTTCATCCAATTCTTTTTACACTCTTTCACCATGACCTCGTCTTACTTCAAAGAAGTATGAATAACCTCGCACTATATTCACACACCAAGCGATACTGCTGCAGTAATCACTCGAAGTTTTCTTCTACGGAGTATAAAACAATAGCCTATATTTTGCTTAATTATTGTGATGAAAATGAATGTTATATTATTGTTCTAGAGAATGAAATGAAATCGAATTCAAAACAGAAAATACAAGATTATGTGTATTTCGAAGCCAGGAATGTGGTTAGGCTTAACAGAAAATTTCGGGGATGAAAACGGTTGATTGACATTTTTTTTTTTTGGGGGGGGGGGGGGGGGGGTAGATGACGGGTTAGAGCGGGAACCAGCGCCACCCACAGTCAACTTCGTGAAAAACAACGCGTCACATTACATCACGTGATCGCAATTGACCAATTAGCGCTCGCCATTTTCCATGATATATACGAACTCAAGGTAATTTTAGATACGAACTACTTACGCCATCATTTTGGATTAGTTTGGCTGGTGCTGTGAGTTTGTGCTGCGCGTGTGTTACTAGCGTCTCCGATTCCAAACAAAGGATTATGGATTTACTTTTTATTTTCATCGTGGGACCGATTGACTAAAATAAGATAGGATCAAATGGTTTTTTTTCCCCCTAAAAAGTGGTTTAATAAAATTAACTTAAAAAAAAATTTAAAAATTATTTAAAAAACTTTTTTTTTTAAAAAAACCACTTTTGTTTTTGGAGCCAACAATTTCTTCGGCTGTGGGCAGTAATGGCTTATAAAATGTAACGGTAAACAAGGCTCCATCAAATTCGCATTATACGGTAGTTTTTTTTGTTCAATATTTTTAAGTATTATTTTGATATTTGAAAACAAGTTTTAGTTGAATCGGAATTGGCGCCCAACCGTACGGCAAGGCTACTCGGTGTTCTCGGCACGACCAGTCGTTCGGTATTTAGCTACTAGGCAACAATGCATCGCAAGTATCGTAATTATTCAAATATTTTGTTATTTTAAAATTTTTTTATCGGTTTAAATAGGATGAAGACGGTATTACGGGATTCCGTAGAAGAAAAAAAGATAAGTTTTATTTTGTTTAGTTAAAT
>JAQGAZ010003260.1:0-12496 GCA_034692225.1 Polydesmus complanatus
CCCCCCCCCCCCCCCCAATACAAACGCGGGTTAAACTTGAAAATAATTGTTAATATATTTTATAAACGCAGTCAAAATAAAGAGAATTAACAAATATATAAACATTTAAGGGGAAGGGGGGAGTAAAAGATATGTATACTTCCGGTAGGCATATAACCCAGCACTCAGAATGAAAGTTTGTTAGTCGAGAGTTCCAAAAATTTATGTAATGTTTGAAATTGATTTAAGGTATGTAAGATGTAATGTAATGTAAGATGTAAGATGTAATGTATAATATACACATTGTGTCCCTAAACAACTAACTAAACTAGAACATTATTTAAAAGGACTACACTTTAAAGACTTTTGGGTGAATTCTGTATTTTTTTTAGCAATTCTGCTCCAGTACATGCCGCAAGATGAGGTCGGCTTTCACTATGCCTGGTTGCATTGATTCCAGTTTCATTAAATTAATTTCATCCCTGTGTCATACGTTGGCACATTTCTTTAATATTCCAGACTTAAATTAGGAACACCATAGAATAAGAGAATATTTTTAACACAGAATAGAACAATTCAAAGCTGTTTGAAGTTGCTTTGCAAATGTACCATTAGTAATAAATTTGTCACTTTTCAGAATCTGATATTTTGTTTTTAATCAAATTAAAAATACTTTAGTTTATTGGAAAATTATTGTTGATTCTCATTTCACTATGAACTTTATCTAATATTTCCCTTAATTTTTAAAAAAAAAAATTCTCGGATCTCCTGCTGAGAAAACTTTTCATTATCAAATTCAGAAATGAAACTTCTAAAAAATTTTTTGATGTTATTCTCTGACAAACCAAATTAATGAAGATCCATTTTTTAATAAATATTTAATAATGTCTTTATTTTTCGCTTTTGCAGCACTAACTAATGGGACCATGTCACGATTATTTGCTATGTTTACATCAGCTTTATTTTCAACTGAACAGTAAATTACTTTTAATTGCTGGCAATTCACCACTATTTGCAATTGTGTGTTTCCATTGTCATCCTTAATATCAACTTCCGCTTTACCTTTTTCAATAAGCACTTTTACACTCTCTAAATATGCCTTCACTGTAGCATAATGTAAGGGACTCCAATGCGAATAGTTTGGGTTATTCATTTCTTTGTTTTTTATGTCAGGGTGCTTAATAAATTTAGGAGCAGATGTAACAGCAAAAGACTTTAACACTACCACTTTTATTTGGTTGTTTATGACTGCTAGGTGCAGAGGTGTCTGCCTTTTATCATTCTCTTTTGGGTTATCTAACAAAGAATTTGGTTTTTTACAAAGCCACTTAATGACTCGATTACCATTCATGGCTGCCATATGCAATGCATTGTAACCATCACTATTGCATGTAAGAGATACAATATTTTGGTTGTAGTTTGTGTTTTTTTGTTTATTTAAACTGGTTTTTATAATATTGTTGCATGTAGGTTTGTTTTGCTTAGGAAATAACTCTATTACTGGATTACTTTGATCATTTTGTTTATTTAATACTGAACTTATTTTATGTGATTGTATTTTCTCTACATATATATTTAAAAATGCTATTGATTTAGAAAAATTTAAGTCACGCGCAACATCTGAAGGAGTTTGGTTATCAACGTTTCTATTGTTCAAGTCAGCTCCTTGCCAAATCAAAAACTTTAAAATATCACCGTAATTGTTAGTTTTAACTGCATAGTGCAACAGTGTCCACTCCCAATCATCTCCATAATTAATACTGTCTACACCTATTTTAACTAATGATAAAGCGTAGTTGTAATTTTTGTTTTCAATGGCCTGAATAATTAGCTTGGGTTTTACTAAGCCAAATCTATAATACGCTTCATTATAATTAAACAAGAATATATTTATGTTTTTATGACTAAAATTATAGTTAGTATTTCTGCTGCTTAATATAAATATTTTGCATTGCAATAGCTTTTCAATAGTTTGAATGTCTAATTCTTCACCCCATGACTTACTGCTCTTCTTCGCACTTAGATATGATCTCATTTTAAATTTCTGAATACATTTTTTATTATCTGAAACTTTTTCAAATTCTTTATCCATGGCTGCGATAGAGCTCTGAGTTAATGAATCAGGCTTCAGATAATTTAAATCAACCAATTGGGCGTAAGTTGGGAACATATTCTGAAACACTTGAGCAAAGGTTCCATTAGTGATAAATGCTTCAGATAAAAGGTCTATGTTTTTTCCCTGTTTTATCATTTCCTTTATCACCCTGCATGGAAATTTGATTTTAACTAAATCATTTGCTATCTTATCTTCATAAATGTAATTTAAAGTGTTTTGAAATAGTTTTTGACTATGTGGTATAATACATTTCTCTTTAAAACCGAATAATTTTTCAAACCTGTAAATAAATCCTTTTTCATAATTTTTAACTGGAAGTAGATATGCCATTGCAATCGCCCAAAACAAATCACTGTCATCATGTGGTACGTTAATCTTCATCAAATTGTTGCTTGAAATTGATGTACTAGTTGTGGCTTGTTGTTCCTGTTCTACTTCACCATTTGTTGGTCTGAGATGTTTCTCTGATTTTTCCATTTTTTTTTTTTATAAAACTGCTTCTAAAAAAAAAGAAGAGTTTCATCTTTGTTACAAATTATTATACTTTATGAATTAACATTTGTTGAAAAACGGTTATTTTCAACAAGTTTATTTTCTACCAACATTTTATCATTGTTTCCAATAGACGGCCATTTTAGGAGCAAATATAACAAATCCCTCACCACCCCCCCCCCCCCCCCATAAAAACTTACAAAGTATTAAATTTACTTCTTACATGTTCGTTGATTATGATGGTTAATTTTCTTGGGTAGATTGGTTTGTATGGTTTTTGTTGTTCTTTGCTGACCACCGAGATCAGGTTTATTGCTGGGAGCTTGGTGCACTTCTATAATCCTAGCGAGGGAAGCTGAGGAGAAGGATGTTCTCGAGGTTTGAGCCCGGGATACTACCTTCTCTTCTTTAATTATAAAATCTGCCAAACAAAGGCGACAGATTTAAACAAAAAAAAAAGGTTGATTGTAATAATGGAGAATATAGAGAACCCGGACAGGCCACAATACTGTGCATCTAAAAGGAAGTAAATGAAGGAGCAAATCATATAATTATAGTTACTAAAATTTATACTTGCAAGTCTGGTTAATTCAGGAAAAGGTAATGCAACTTTTGTTGAATTTAATCACAGCTGCTGGCATAAAAAAAAACCAATAATTATTGTTATACCTTATTACTTTGAAAGTTTAACTAATAAGTCACACATAAAAATTATTTTAATCAATGGAAACAAATTTAATAATAAACATTTTCATACATATTACAAACACAGTCAATAGTTACAACAAAAAAACACATTTTTTCTCTTAGTATTACAGTGAATAAAAAAACTTTCTATGTTTTAATATAAATACTTGCGCTACGAGTTCGAATTCTAAATTCTACTTAAGTTTTATAAGCTAATCATAAAATATCTATAAACTAATACTGTATATGAAAAGTATAAAAAAATAGAAAAATAGTTGGCAGTAAGAATTTTAAAAATTGGAATGTGTTTAAATTTATAATAATACCGGTACTCCAGTTTTATATACTTGGCATATTTGTAAAGTAAGGGTCCTTTGATCATTAAATAAAATAAACTTGTAAAAAAAATTTTTTGATCCTTACTGCAGTGGTAAATATTTTTTTTTTCTATTAACTTTTTAACTTTTTTTCATCAATTTTTCTATCAATTTTATTTACATTTTTTTTAAAAAAAAACTTTTTTCAGTTTTTTTTTTTTTTTTTACCATATTCCACCGTCAGTTTTAATTTTTTTTTGTCAATTTAGTTATTTATATTGGAAAATAATAATCGGCGGCGAATCGTTATGCAGTGGGAGTGATTTGGACTGTTGTTTAAGTACTAAAAATCTTTGGAAAGAGATTCAATTATGCGGAAATTTTATGTAGATATGTAGTAAACTGAAAATGGAAACTAAATAACACTTACTTTACGAATATGCCTATTAACAACCAAATTAAAACTCGCTTTTTAAAATAAAATAAAAATAAAAATACCAGTATTTTATTTTTCTAACTCTTGTATTGCGTACTCAATAAATTTACAAATGCCCTTGTACTTGCTCTCATTTAACACTTTGTTCCTTATATAATCATTACTTAGGGGCTGGCATTGGCAATTTTTCTTCATATATCGTGATAGAAATTCTGCCGCGAAATATTCACCCAATATTCGATAGATAAAGTGATATTCCTGATTAATCATTTTCGTCAAACCAACACGAGTCATACCACTTAGTAATTTATCGTCTGGCTGATGGTCTGGCAGAAAAATTGTTTTTAATTCTGGAAATATCGTTTGTACGGACAAATTGCGAAATTGTTCCCCCAACGTGATTTCTAGAGAACGTTTGACTAAATAATCGTTTCCCTGCAAATTCTGTCGTTTCATGTAAATTTTATATTTATAATTAACGAATTGGTCGATTAACTGTTTTTTGTTTAAGGCCTTAATCTGCTGGAAAGAGTTGTTTAAGGAATTTATTCCTTTCTTAAGCAGTGGCCACATCATTTCCGCCAACATTCGGATGTCCTTTGGTTTCTCTAAAAATTCAGGATTTTCTACCCCAAAGATCTCTTTAACTAGATCTAACTGTTTAAATGCAAATTTTTTCAACGAATCGTTATCAAATGTATGGAAATGCAAACAACAAGCCCAAAATTTAATTAAAAATTCGCATTGCTTTTGTCTATTACATTTTTGAAATTTTCTAGAAGAACATTGTCTAGAAAACAAACACTCTTCCAGATCTTGTTTTTGATCCGGAGAAGTGGTTATGCATATTTTAACCGTAGACTCATTTCTTAAGATCTGTAAAATGCTCAACATTTTTTGTCGACCTTCTTCTTTGAGCTCATCGAAACCGTCGAAAAGGAAAACAATTTTATTTAAATTTGAGTTTTCTGGTAAATTTGAATTTTTTACTGCGCAAAATAAAATTTGAGTAAGCAAATCTTTCGGTTCTGTTGAATCTATCGTTTTAACCATCAACTGTACGACATCGTCTACATTTTTAATCGACAAATGTTGCAATTCTAGCTGATGACTGACCAAGTCGAGATGAATCACCACCCATTTTGATTCGGCATTTTCCAAATCTTCCTTGAATCGAAAAAGGGAAGTGGATTTACCCATGCCTCGCTCATTGCAAATAATAACGAATCTTTCACTATTCAAAAGTTCTTGAAACATCGACGCAGAATTGTTATTTAACTGAGTCTCCTCATCGATACATTCTGTATTTCTGTTTTGGATTAGTGCTGTAGGAATGTATAATAGACTATCATAAATTTGTCTTAAAAACAATCTCGGATAAACTAATTCTAACCAAAAAATTTTATATTTTGCATGAGCGCTGCACAATTCGTTAAACTTGTCTAAAATTCTATTTTCCTCACTTTTATGACACAGCGTTACTTTGCCGTCACTTATAAATTCCCTCAATTTAATTTGTTTATTTTTATCAAATATCTCCAAAAATTCTTCGAATAAATTCGCGTTTATATTCGAACTACTAATCATTATAAAAACATTCTCGTCTTCGTTCAAGCGGTTAAAAAAATTGTTCAGATCTACGTCTTCATTTACTTGGATGCAAAAATCTTTTAATTTAGCTCGTTTTAAGTTAAACGTCTCAATTTCGACTTTACTTTCGCTCTTACTTAATATTTCAACTGTTTTAAGACTAAGCTCTCCTTTTCTTTCATCATCGATCAAATCGTTTAACGTATAATCTGTATCGTTAAATCTAATCATTTTCTCACTTAACCAGGTTTGTGATTCCGGCAAAAGATTTGCGTACTTAAATTCAATATTTTTTGTTTCACCATATTCTTGTACGCAATTTAAACAACCACTTTCAGGATTAAACACTAAAATTAACTTATTATCTAATTGAATTAATTTTTGCATAAGCTTTCGTTCTTTTTTGATTATTTGCTTCGACATGCGTTGACAATTTAGAACTAATAAGTATTCTCCTTTGGCCTGAAAAGTTTCGTCCAGCAAAATTATATCGTTCAATCGAACGAATTGATCCCATTTCAAAAATATGTGATTTTGAATACCCAAGCGCATCAAAATGTTATAAATTCTAGTCAGTTCTAAAATACATTGTTCGTTAGATATTAATTTTAAAATTTTCTCATCCGACTCCAAAAATGCTTGTAACCCAATAGTGTCTCGAAATTTCAAGTTTTTATCGAATGTTTCGATATATTTCATTGACTTTTGTTGACATCTCAAAAAACTGCTCGGTAACTGATCAACTATAGTTTTGTTTAACTTTATAATTTCACAATCTGGCAGGCATCGAAATAGATGTTTTATTAAGTTTACTACTTTCATCAGATCATCGGTGGACTTGCTTTTAATAATCTGCTGTTTTTTATTCAAAGAAAAGTCCGGCAATACTTGCATGAAATTGTTAAAATTTACATTTTGTGTTTTGCAAATAATTTCGGGTATTATAAGATTTTGATTTTTAAGCTCTGCAAGGGTCAATAGGAAAGTTAATTCAGTTTCCGTAAAAATATTAAAATTGCGTTCCGTGTCATTAAAATTCTCGACTTTAAAGTGTAAATCACTCTCTGAAAGTTTGTGGCCCTTACTTAGGTGCGTTGAGGAGTTATCAGCAGGTGGTGTAAACCCATTAAAACCTAATGAGTTATTCTCTGATTCTTTGTAGTAACTTTTTAATTCGTTAGAGTTAGCAGTGCCAGTAACCGAATCTAAAATGACTGGAACGATATCGAGACATTTGAATAACTTTTCCATAAAACCTCTCGGTAACGTTGAATTGCTAACTGCTCTTTGTGGCCATTGCCAACAAGGCCAATCGCGTATTTTAAACGTGGTACCAATCTTGTTTTCTGTCCGATTTTCATCATCATCACCATTATCGTTGCTGCTTTGCATGGCTTCGACAATGTTTTCTATACTATGATAATGACTGTTGTACGTGAAATAAGTTTTTAAAAAACCAAGTTTTCCTTTTTCCATTTCTTTGATAGTAATTAGCTTTAAATTCCCAATATGTTTGTTCAAACAGTTGATGCGATTGGGAAGAGTGAGGTAAGTAGTAATGTCCAGTTTCGTTAGCTGTTGATTGGTAGTTGGATCGTAGCGGTAGTAGTAACGATGGGCTAAGCGGGTTAGCATGGGCTCACATCCGGGGCTTTCGAATCCTACTATATGCGCGTGGAAACTGCGCTCAGTTTCTTTTATCAAGCGAAACTTGTCATCCTCAATGGTTAGGTGATGGAGGGTGAAGGCGGTGGTTTGCGCTAACCACGCTCCTAGCGAGTGACCGGTCATGGACACTTGGATTTTATCCACATCTGGAAGTTCTTTAAGAACATGTAGCGCGAAGCATGATGCTGAGCTCATCTGCGCGGTATACTGGTTCCTAACTATTCCTTCGATGTCGGCAAATGTACTCTTGATGCTGGAGGGTAGAGTTCCTCGATTGGCGACGACCAACTGCTGGAACTTGCAGTTCCAGAAGGCGGCTCCGAAGTAGCCATCGCTAACATTCGTAGCTGTGGTCAGCAGTGACCATCCTTGGACAGCGTCTTTGGGGTTATCATCGTAAACTGCTGAAGCGAATTTGGACAGCGTTTCATCGGATGGAAAAAACGATGTTGGCTCATTCATGTTAAATTCATTCGTTATTGTAATGCCTTGATTGAAGTTGTTGTTGCTTAACTTAATTGCGTTGTCGGTACCGGTACAAGGATTGTCTGAAGTTAAGATAGGAATGTTTCCTAACATTCTTGACTAGGCCGCATGGATGTCCCAAAGCAAAAAAAATGTCCTTTTTTTTTTTTTTTTTTTTTTTTTTTAAAAAAAAGAAAAATTTTGATCCTGTAAATAGCGTTTGATAAGGTTTTAGTTGAATAATGACTAACCAGTGACTAAATTTAAATAACGGTTGACAGTGCTTCACAAACTTTAGTGGAAATTAATGTCACAAACTCACAAAGAATAGGTCACATCTTCTTCCCCCCTTCCCTCCCATTTCTCCTGATAGATGTCGTAATATTTTATCGATTGACGCAGGTCTAATCTACACTATGATATGTTAATTTTGTTACGAGTGACACATTTTGGGAGTGACGAAAAAAAGTAGAAATTGCATTACATAAGACTAAATGATTGTATTCTAAATTAAATATAGGCCGATGGTAGCTAGTATTCTTTACTGATAGCGTGGTAGTATTTTGTAGAATTTCAGTTTAAATTTGTTCAAAAAAATGCAAGTACAATTAGGCTATGTAGGCCTAAATAAGTTTAAAAGTCCAAAACTAGAGAACGGCAAGTATGTTCATTAGTGAGCCCACACCCAATATTTCGTTTTATTGTATACGAGTACGAGTGCGTGTACGAGGGCTATAGCAAGTAGGCTACCGATACAAAAATGCAAACAGTTTTTATTTACTTTTGTGCACTATTCATCTACATACACTGGAATTTTCATCACGTTCTAAACATTTATAGTACGGTACTTAAACAACAGCTTTTTAATATCCTCATAAAAATCCGCCGCCAATATTTATTTTCGTCGACCATTTTTATTTGGAATTTTAATAAATAATTTTTTTAAAAAAAAAATAAAAACAATTAATGGAAATAAATTTTGTAGTTTTAAAATAAATTTGAAAAAAAAAATTTGATAAAAAAAAATTAATTAATAAACAAATGGAATAATTTAAAAATTGACAAAAAAAAAAAAAAGGGGGAATCAAAAACTGCAGGTATAGAAATGTTTTGAACTGGGTGAATAGTGTACAAAAGTAAATAGAAATTGTTTTAATTTTGTACTTTTGATGGCTGTTTTGAGGGAGTTTCTCAATAAGGGAACTCATCTCAATAAGGGGCGATATGGAGTGGCCAGCCAGCTCCCCTGATTTAGCCCCTTGTTTTTTTTGTGGGTTTTTTTTTTTAAATCCCACGTTTATGTCAACTGTTCAAAGACCCTGGAGACCAACATCTTGGCAGAAATTGCCATCATAACCGCTGCTATGCTAATAATAGGCCAGAAATGGGTCTCTTCAGGGCGTCGGCAATGGTGGGCGTCACCTACCTAATATCATTTTCAAAACTGTGTAAAACAAAACTTTAGATATGTACCTACATTATATATATATATAAAAAAAAAAAAAAGATTTAATTTATCAAATGAGTTTTATTGCGGTTTGAAATAAGAACTTTTAGCTGCCACACCCTGTATTATTTATCAATATTTTTTAATTTATGGCTCATTACTAAATATGTTCCCTACAAATTGCGCGTAAACGGTGAATGCAAATTACAGTACATGTAATACTATTTTTTTTTTTATATATATATTATTATTATTATTAAATATCATACTAATTTTGGTTTTAAACTTTAAAATCAAATACATAAGCTGAAAATTAAATGGATTGTTTAATTAGGCTTACCTGATTATTTAGACTGATATGCCAAAAACCCGCTGTTTCTTCGCTGTTGAATATTATACGTCGAGAATATTATAGAAGAAACACATATTATTCACTAACGCGAAAACAGAATAACATTCGCTTATATTATATTTTTCAGCACAATAATTGAAAAGATGTAACAAAGATAAAAAAAAAATTATCTTGTCTTGTCCTTGGAGATTTAACTTAGCAGTCTTATTTGCCCTGTGTCAACTACAATCCCGCTGGGATGTCCAAACACTCTTCAAGGTTTGAGGAAATTAATATCGCCTTTAACATTTTCACTTTAGTGTTTACTACCGAATTCTACGTCAACATATTACTCATCGCACACTTAGCCTCTCATTATACTACATGTACAGCATTAGCGCGTATCCAAGAGTATGTTGTAGGCCTATCCGTAAGCTCCGAAGTTCGTGTTTTTGTGTGCTTTAGTAAAATCAAAATGGTAAATCGTCAGGAAATTTACATTGACGTCATAATTGTGATATTTTTTATATTGGTGAAATAAAAAATTTGTTATCACTACTACGTTGCTAACGCCTGAAATGGAGGGGAGAGATATAAAAGGTAAATTGACTTGAATACATTGTACTGTACACTAAAGATAAAATATATCTACATGTACAAGGATATCAAACTGGGCGTGTAGGCTACTATGTTTACTCCGCAAATTCGGTTTCATCCAATCGTGGTTTTGGTGAAATATTTTTGTCGTTTCTATGACGCGTATCGTCACAAAGTTTCATCATTCCGAATCTATAATGAAAGTGTATCAATCTTTGGTGTAAACAAGGTATTACTAAAATGGGTTTCCTTGACCTTTTATTTTCCCTTCTATCCGTTAACAAGCAACTTTCGAGTTAGCTCACCCAAGTGCGCATTTTTCTGCACTGTGTACAGTGGCCGGGAAGGGCCTGTTTTTTTTTATGAAAACTGAGAACTCAATGGTAAATAATGTTGGTGACGTCATAAATTGTATATGTCTATTAATAGTTACAGTATTAATTTTCAAAATAATACCACTAATTAGAAACTTTAAATGCCAAAAAAAAAAAAAAAAAAAGTAAGGACTTTTATTGATCACAATTCGTTCATTAATCGTATTATTATTTTGTCTGATTTGTCAAACTGGTTTTCTCAAAATTAGTGACGGATGATTACGTAATTCAAGTACACCAAGCCAAAAGGTCACAACTGCCGAATTTGACAGTTGCAGCCTAGTGCAACCTTTTTGCCAGGATCTATTTTCAGTGCCCATCAAAAACAAATAAAACAAAATCGCTTAAAAAAATAATTTATTTTTTTTAACTTTTTTTAAAAAAAAAGTTGGCCTCCATGAGTCACAGTAGAAAGGTGCACTTGTGAAGCTAATCGAAAAGGCCATAAGCAGCCGATAGCGAAAATAAAATTATACGTGACAATTTATTTTAAGTGAAAAAAGCAGTACATTGCGGCTTCCATAAGTTGTGAAGTGCTTCGAAGGTGACGTCACGTTTGCATACCATAGCACACCATAGTTCCTTACACCATGCCTACAACCACTTTATTTACCAATTTTTTATCAAAATTTACCGGTACAAACAAACATGTTACCCTATTTTCGCTCTTCACATCCACTCGCTTATTAAAAGATAAATAAAAAAAACTGTTATCTTCATCAAAATTTTGAAATGTTTGCGAGTTTGAGTGAGTCACCGTTACGCACATAATTGTCGTACTTTAATGTAGCACTAAAATTAATAATTTGCGCTGCGTTTTATTTTTTTTTTTATTTTTTAAAGCCTATTTTTCTTGTTTTTGTTGTTTTAAATGTAAAAACTGGAAATCGGAATTACCATACCTATAATAAGCTTGTCCTCAGAATTGGGTTTACAAATTTTTGTTGGCAACGACCGTTCATTTCCCCTCTGCAGCGGAAGCGTTGTGAATAGGGGAACCGGAAGCGCCAACAAATTACAAAAATATTACCCAGATTTAAGTCAGTTATCCACAGAATGGCGTCCCATACCGCCATAATGCATTACCAATTCAGCTCGCTAGGTTAAAGTTCAAAAAGCGCAGAAAAATCATCTCCTAATGTGCGCGTAGACGTTTTGACTGTAGACGAACTGACAGTAGGCGTTTCGACTATAGGTGAAATGATCGCGACTATTTCACCGTTTTCGATTCGCGACTGTTTCACCGATTGACCATGACTATTTTACTAATGAAAAACGCGAGTAAACGATTTTAAATTAAACTTGTTTTAATTTAAACAAATATATTTAATACAAATTAAATCCGACTTGATTTCTGGTTTAAACATTTTGACATTTATCGCGTTTCCAAAAAATAAACTTAAATTGAAACAACTTGTTTAACAAAAACTATTTTTCTTCGTAACATTTCCAGAGTGATCATTCACTTTTATCGGCAAAAAGAAAAGTGAAAAACATACTAGAATGACCATCTATTTGTATGGGTTAATTGGGGGGGGGGTCATTCCTTAATTAATTATGCATTCAAAATTAAATAAAGAATTCGATCAAGTTTTCTGCTTCGAACTGTGTTTGTGTACAAGTCATAATATTGACTCGTTTGGGTAAACAAACTAGAATTATTTATTTATTTAAAAATATTCAAAATGATAACTGGGCTTTATTTTGATAATACTGATACTGCCTTGGTATGATAAGTTCCTTTTAAATCATTCCTGTTTATGAGGCACAGCTCAAAATAGCTTATATCCCTGTAACCTGTTATCAGTTGAAATGTTGTTTACATTCTGCGAGAGAAGGAGAAGCTTAAAGAGTGCTATCTGTTTCCTCAAATTCGTTATTTAAACATGTTTGAACTGTAAGGTACCAGAGCCTTATCAATAGTGAGTTTGCGCAAAACCTCCCGTTACCTTATTTCTCTCGTTACCTAAAGTTTGTGATGCGGCATCCGCTTTTTA
>JAQGAZ010003261.1:0-12491 GCA_034692225.1 Polydesmus complanatus
ATTAATTAAATAGGTAAAGGTGGATTGACTAAAAAGCAAATCGAATCGGAAACTAAAACGAAAATAATTGTACCTAACCGCGGAGACGAAACTGAAACAAGTAGGTTATATAATTTATTATTGGAATCGTTTGTGGCGCACTGCATGAAACGTTCCGTGCAGCTAACAATTTTTAACATTTTTTTTTTTAGAAATTATGGGGCAAAGCAAAAGAGACGTTATATCGGCCCGAAATCGAATAGAAATGTTGACTGCTTCAGCTCGGGGGAAAAGCAAACCGACACATTTTATTTCGGTGCCCTTATTAAGTACAGAAATTAAAGAGCAATTTGTAGAGTTTAGATCGTCCGTTTTACGAAATTTTAATGAGGTAAGCTTCCGGACAGCTTTTTGGCTATGTGCATGCTCGCATATTTGATATGCCTTCTTTCAGTGGATTCCAAATTACACTAATGTATTTTAAATTATTACTGTATTTTTCATGCTTTAATGAGGCTTAAATCGTTATTAGTTATTTTATAGATACGTATTAGACTAATAATTCATTGTTAAGGAACGAGGAATTCAATCTTCATTATTCCAAGATCCTGATAAACTGCATTTAACAATTGGAACGTTAGTTTTGCTAAACGATGACGAGAGAAAACGAGCAGCTAAAGTGCTAATCGAATGCAGAGACAAAGTCCTTCGGTAAACGTAGTACATGTAATGTATTTTTGAACTATGCACTTATATTAATTATTCGTATTAACAGTCCTATTTTAGGGGGAAGGAGTTTGACAATAGATATGACTGGCGTCGAGTATATGAATGATGATCCATGTGAAGTTAACGTTCTATATGGAAAAGTTTCCTGCAAAAATGCATCGTCAGAGTAATAACTTTTGAGTTAAAATTTCTCTTTACTGTATTTATGTATAATAATGTTTGTGTGATTCTCAGTACATTACAGCAGTTGGCTGATGGTTTTGTCGGAGAATTTGTAAAAGAGGGTTTAATGGCAAAACAATATTCTGGTGTAAAACTTCACGCTACGTTAATGAACACTACTTTTCTACGGGAACAACAAAATTCAGAGAGGTCATCGGCAAAAGCGACTTTTAATTCTACAAAAATAATTGAGGTTAGTTTTTTTTATTGCCTATTTAATTTTGACAAGTTATAATTTCATAGTATCATTTCTTCTGTCGTAAAAGGAATTTAAAGATTTTCCGTTTGGTGAATGCAATGTTCCTTCAATACATTTGTCACAATTACATTCGAAAGGGGCAAATGGTTATTATAAGGAAACAGCAAAAGTGCATATTAAATTTAATTAAAATTTAAGACATTTAAATTTTAATAATTGAAAATGAAGTTGTTGAAATTAGTTGGCTTTTTATTATTTTTAAATATATTTTTGTGCAAACGTCGTTTAGATTTAGTTGATTTCTTAATTTTCTTATTATTATTAAAACTTTCAATCGAATAAAATATTGATAAAATCAAAAGCTATAAAAGTGTAGAATGATAATGACTTATTAGAATTCTAATTATCTAGGTTATCATTTTTTTATAATTATTTTTTTTTTTTGTCTTTTTTTAATACTGTAGTTTTAATAATATTCTGTAGTTTGCTATATGCTTTAATTTAACTTATCAGTTTACTGGCACTGTGTTTTGTTTTCAAGTTTTATGTAGGCATGCAAATTATCCATAATCCTATTATCTGTAATTAGAGTGAAATTTGCACCTTAAAAAGCTTTGTAATAAAACCAAAATTGGATTTTGCTCGCGAGAAATATTAACTAGGCAAAAAATATTTTGTAAACGAGGTTCCACTTCACATTTTTTTTATATTGTTGAGCAACGCCTTGTCAAAGTTTATTAGCTTGTCTGTTTGTTAAAAATAAGTCTGGCGACAAAAGTGTTTGTCGTATATTTAGTTTTTGTGCTCAGTATTTCGTTTTGACGTGACTTGTCGTTTTTCTTAGATTTTGATATCCGTTAGTAATGCACATGTCAGTTAGAATGAATAGGTTAAATTATAAAAAAAAAAAAGTGTGAAAGTTTTTTTTCTACGGTTTTTTCACAGTTACGGAATTGCGTTTAGGAAATGGTATGGTGTATGCTGGAAAGACATATCTGTAATCGCCAGCTTAAATAATGATGCTGCCGTCATAGCTTTACAATATAAGGCTGAAGCGCTTACCCATCTATATTTACTAAAATGTAGAAACTGATTAGATGAATACAGGAAAAAGTTGTAAAAAATAAATGTTAGAAAAAAAAAAGTAAATTATCTGGATTCATCATGAAATGTTGGTGGGGGAGGGAGAAAGAAAGTTTAAACTCGGTCGTCATTTCTCTGGTAAACATCTTTTATAAGAAATCGATAAGATTCATTGATTCGAGTCGAGAAGGAAGGGAAAAAACACCCAATATACTGTATGGTCACATACTTATTTAAGAAAGAAATCTTATTTTCAAGAAACTTTTAAGAGATTGGAATCTTTGAAAATTAATCGTTGAAAATATGTACAATATTTTTTCTTAATTTTTAAAGAAATGTTAATGTTTACGCCGACTGCTCATCAGATAAGCCTTCGATTACAGCGTTTTAATTAGTGGTTACTTTTTGAATAAGAAATTTATGACAACAGTGTTTTTCGTGGTTTTTGTGCAATCCGCAACTGTCCGTTATAGTTTGTATTTTTCTTTTTACTTTTAAGAGATTTTGACGTGTACACAGTTTGCGTCTAAGATTTAGCAGTCCCTAGAGAGCGCGTCACTGATGGTCAACGAAGCAACTGAGTGCTAAAACGTGTCCAGGCTATTTATTTTGAAAAGCTTAGGGTTTTAACGTCCAAATTATACGTCGCAGTTCATGAAGAACCATTAGTCAAGTTTCAAACGAAATTTGTGCTCATTTCAACCAATATTCGTTCTGTCAGACGTAAAATGTGAAATTATATGGGAAATATAATTTTATCGTAATGTTTCCATTTTTTTATGCAAATGAAGATGAAAATAAAAGCCCTTAATGCAGTTTATAATTTTATTTAATTGTCACGCAACGTATTTTGTCTACATTCTATACTCAATATGTCATCAAATCCTCAAAAAAATACCGTTATTTTTTTACTAGATTAAAATAAAGTATTTTTATGGATTTTTTAATAAATAGGCCTACTCAGACTATTCTAATAATATTTTGTACTGAAATTAAAAATTCAAAAAAAGATTAACCGAGAACCAAAGATCAACAGTTGAATGTTTACGCCAAATTAATTAAAGTTCAATTGATTAAAATCTCGACGAAAATAACCAATTTTACTAATGCAAATTTTTTTAAATGACAATTCTATTGGGCAACTCTAGAAGAAAATGTATTTATTGTTGGAATGACCTCGGTTTGAGTAAATTTAATTGATCTTTTAAAATTTTGTGTTGAAAAGTTTGCAATGACTTCTTCAATAATACAGTAATTATTATTCATAACATAATCTAATTATAGATTGTATTAGTTATTATAAAATGCCAATTAACTTCACAGTCATACACTATCGGAGGAATTAAATTTAATGTTTTGACCAATTAAACATAATATTAAAATGCTATAATGTATCAGTTACAAAAGTATTTTTTTTAAAATTTAAATATTGTTCAATTTACATCTATTGAATTTACCCGAAGGGGGAAAAAAAATGTATTTTTTAGTAGTTTGTGTAGCCGCTAGATGTCGCGTCCTTGATTTAAGCGCGTGCTACGTGATGATTGAATTCAGTTGGAAAGTAACCGCGTGGATGCTGTATTTCTTTCGTTCCTTCCTTTCTGCTGCCGGTAATCCGTTCATTAGGTTCGGGGTTAAGTCGTGTGTGCCTGCTACCGCGAATTTAAAGAGAAAGAAAAAAAATTAATCAAATTCGTTGGGGGGGTGAAAGGAATTCATTTTCGTGCGTGACAAGTTATGGAGTTTGTGTGGTTGACAAATAAATTTCCGATTTTGCGGAATTCACGGAGATGATGAACACGAACCGGTCGAAAACTAAGAAATGAGCGGAAGATAATTGAAGATTTTGGGTCAGAGTTTGTATGGTTTGGCGGGAGCAGGAGAACGGGAAATTGACGGAGGTGCGTGCGCGCGCGCGGTAAAAAACACTCAAAAAAAAAATGCTCGGCATCTCGAATAAGTATCCAGTTTTAAAAGATGTTGTCTGTGTGAAATAAATATTTAAAAAAAAAGTTTTTTTAATGTTACTAAGGATTTTGTGGGTGGTGTTGTGCGGTGGGCTGTGGACGTGGAGCCCATGTCCCGCTCGCCGAATCAGTTCGCGGGTGGTGGATACGAAATACGGTTCCCTGCGGGGGTATATAGTGAGTCCACCGGATAAAACATTACAGCCGGTGGAAGTGTTTTTAGGTGTACCGTACGCTTCGACTCCGATGAGATTTATGCCTCCAGTTTCGCCGGCTCCGTGGAGAGGTATTCGTATGGCCGATTCGTTCGCTCCGGTCTGCCCGCAGCGTCTACCGACCTTCGCCAACGGTACTACCGCTATGCCCGGCGGCCGCTTGCGATATCTCAAACGCCTCATGTATTATCTACGAAATCAGAGCGAGGATTGCCTCTATCTCAACATTTACGCACCAGCAAAAGGTAGACAACATTTTTTTTATTTTAAAACAAGAAAATATATTACTATAAATCGTAGTGCTTAAGTTTTTTTTTTTTTTTTTTTTGTTGTTGTTAAATAATAAAAAGAAGAAAAAAAATCGTTTAACATTTTCTTCTACGTATACCGGGTATTTGGGATTTTTTGTTTTTGTTTGTTTGTTCCTATTGCGCTTAGGTTTTTATCAGGAAGTGCATAAAATTTATATGGCATGGATTTGGATAAGATTTATATGGCTCAGACAGACCCAATATATTTGAAGATGCTCTTCATATTTTTCAATGCAAATCTTGGGATTTCCGCCATGTGCGATTCTACCTCCCGCTTGATATATATTATACAGAATATGAAGATAAATATTATATTATATGCAGAAGTAGTACAGGTGTATATATAAGACCTAGACAGTCTTCAAACTGGTTTTTTTTTTTTTTTAAAAAAAAATATTAAAATTGAATCGTCGTTTGTGTATATTTTATTGGTTAAACGATAAAATATTTGACTATACATCTTTTCAAATTAAGTCGATTTTTTTTTCTTCTTCAAATTGAATGCATTTTCAAATATATTTTAATATTAAGTTAAACGCGGGGGAGTTTTCACTTTTGATGCATAAATGCCAATATTTGCCATTATTTATGTGTAACAAAGTAAATCATTTATAGAAAAAATAATACGAGGTTAGTTAGGCGAGTGTGATAGATGATTTCGCTGGTCATGCAATGCGGCGCGCCATGTAATAATTGAAGACACCTGTAAAGTATAGGTTCGATTAACAAGTTGTTGGTGTATCGTACATCACTCGTTTGCGTTAGATGGGATAGTAATACGTTAAGAAGTAAAAAAAAAATTGTTTTTTTTTTCTTTCTTCGGTTATCTCGCGCAAAGAAAAAAAAAAATAAAAAGGAAAAAAAAAAAATGTTTCGCGCACCTACGAGCCACGAAAAACTGCGCGTAGTGATTTTTCTATAATACGGGGCGAATGACATGGAAAAGCAGACACGGAATCGATGAAATATTCAGCACGTGTGCATTTGTTGTGACATAGAAATTGCGCTTCAAATAATATGTATAAAAAAAAAATAAGAGAATGTTGTTTTTTTATTTTCTTTTTCATGTTTTGTGCATATATACAAAATATGTATAAGATAAAAATAGTGGATCAAAGCTCGCCTAGACAACTCTTGTAGTTTTAATGTTTGGTTTTTCACTTGATTTGCATTCAGTAAAACGAAGAGAGAAGTGTATTGAGGGGGGATGAGGGGGGGGGGGGAAGGATTTATAAGATAAAGTTGCGCGCGTCATAGTGTACGTAGTGTGTGTGTTGAGAAATGTATAAGGATATGATTGAAGCGAGTGCGGAGAGGCGACAGCGTTCGGGGTAGCAGCGCTGCTGTCAACAGCACGCAAACTGCCGCCGTATTTGCTTTTTTTCTACGCGCCTGGGCATTTTTTTTTTATTTTTTCTTCTTCTTTAAAAAGTATATAACAGTAGTATATCGGCGCACTTGGCAGAAAATGTACAAACAAATAAATTCAGTCGTTTTCTTATCCACTCACTCCGCTTGGTGTTTGTTTGCAAAAACAATTTGATGCTCGCGCGGGAGGAAGAGAGAGAGCGGGCGAGAGAGTGAGGGAGGCGGGGGAGTTGAGCGGGGATTTTGCGTATATTCGCAGCGGATCAGCTAAATGAAATGTTCAAAACGCTCCGTTTGCGTAATGTTGACTTTGGAATTACGCCCGTTTACGTCCTACCCCGTTCTCTTTACTAAGCCTAGCACGTACTATACACAGCGTTATTCCGTAATTTTTTTTTTTCTTTTTCTCTTTTTTTTTTTATATTATGATATTATACGGACATAGATATATTAGGTAGAAAATATCCTTCAAAAAACGTCAAGATATCTAATGAAGAAAGTTGTCGGGGCCCAGAGTTTGTTGTCGAGCAATTTATTTTTACCAACTTTTTTTTTTTTTATTTTTCGATTTCTTCTCACGTGATTGCGTATACATATAGATACACTGTACATATATATCGTAATACAGTAATAATAAAGAGTGCGAGTAGCGAATCGAAGATAAACCCGAGTCTATTCGGTATTTTCTCCTCTCATTTCATGAATATAAGAGCTTCAATATTCGGGGGCGAGCTTGTTTATTCATACGTCAATAGAGAGATGTGAAAGGGGTTCGTTCGTTCGTTCGGTTGAGTCGAGTCGTGAGAGAATTGCGATGTTTGTGGAATTTAAGGCCTCTCCAAACATTGAAAAATGCCTGCAGTCGATGTTAGCTTAAAAAGAAGATGGCGGCATATTTTTGAAGAGTGAGAGAGAGAGATGCGTGTGCGTTAGGGATGAAGATGAGGAGGGAGGGAGTAGGATTTTTAAAGCTTTGGGAAGAGGAGGGAAAAAAAAGGTCTATTTTAATACTTTACTTGACGGAGAGTAGTAGTAATAGTGATGTGTGATGGTAATGCTTTTCAAGTTGAGTAGTACGAATCTCGGCTCTCTTTCTACTCGTTGTAGTATGTAACTTTGTATACACTGTCGTGAAAAGATGGGAGAAAAGGAAAGGAGAGGGAAGGGGGGGAGGCGGAGGAAATCGAAAGATTGAGAGAGAGGAAGCGGCGAGAGGAAGAATAAAATTCAAGTTGGTGAATTTTAATTTGGAAATTTATAGGGCAATTCTTCCGTAGTCAGGCAGGCGGCAACAAACTAGTCTTCGCCTCTCTTCTCTATCCTTCCATCGTCTCGTCGTCATCCCCCCCAACTTGCGTTTGGTAAAATAGAACGATGCTGTTGACGCCGATTTCAGCCAGCTTTTCGTCAAATGGGCTCTCCGAAAAATACAGAGCACCAGAGAGAGAGAGAGCAACTCCACAGTGTTTTATTTTGTTTGCTGTTATTAGTGTGACGCATGAATGGTTGAGTAGATGAATGCCGTCGAATAAATTATATACTTTCTCGACTACTGTAATGTGTGTGTACAGTATCTGCATATTGTTTTTCGCGAAATATGTGTAGTGCTATCCGCATTTCTACTCATCTGTTTAACATTTGCTTTTTATTTTTATGGCTAGAGTATTATTATTATTATTATTATTTTTATTAAAAAAAAAAAATGCGTTAAGTGTGCATTTGACGCCAAACTACATAATGCGTACAAAATATATAAACCTCCGATGTGCTAATGTAATACGGCGTTAAAATAAAACTTTTTTTTTATTTATTTATTTATTTTTATATTTATTATTATTATTAGCACTACTTTTATTATTTTAGTTGGTTTGTTTAAAGCAAAGCTCAGTTGGCGGTGGTTTTTTTTTTATTTTTATTTTTAAATGTTATTACTCTTGATTCATACGTTGAGCTAACATTATTATCGCGTTTGCCAGAGTTTGACTCGTGTTTTCTTCCCCCAACTTTTTTATTTATTTATTTTTTTTTATTTTTATTATTTACGTTTCAAATTTAAAAGCGAAGATGATTACACGTGTTGTAACACGTTGCGCAGAAACCCCCTCCGCCTAGTAGTCTCAATTAGAAGAACGGTAAACGGACGTGTAAGTAAAAATTTATTTGCGGCGTACTTTACATACTGTGTACGGTATATATACGCGTGCACGTCTCGTGTATAAATAGATATTATTCACTCTTTTCTCCTCCCGCTATCTCCTATCAACCACTAACGTAAATGTAGACTGAAACGGGAAGCGATGTTGATGGAGTTACGGTACTCGTACGTGTGTACGTTATGATTGCCAACTGTTTACTCGGAGATTTTTAAGGAAAAGGCGTCGTGGAAAATTGTTGGGAGACGATGTTGGTACTGTAGAAAGTAAACGTTATTGAATGAAAAGGACGAATGAAAAAAAAAAAAATTAAAAGCGGGAAGAAGATGAGTGTTGAGATATTATTAATCAGTTTTGCGCGAGCGTCGATGATCGTCTTATCGTAATGTCGTCCGCGGGAGGAATATTGAAAATGCGCAAGCCGCTATTTCCTATTATTAACGCAGATTATAATAACAGAGCTTTAGTAGTATTACGGGGTTTGTTTAACCATACGGGATTATTAGGAAGAGAAAGAAAATTGTTGCAATAACAGGTACAGAACAATTTGTCGGTGGGGGAAGGGGGCAAAATATCCGAATACGGTATAAGGATTAGCGAGTAGGGTTTAACATTGTTATTGAAATTTTTGCAGCGGCAACCAATCGGAAGACGAGAACCGGTATATTTTAATAATGGATTTCCTTCAACTTAGATTATTGATATTCTTTAGCGGAGGATGAGAAATATATTTGTAAACAAATAGGGGGGGGGGGGGGGGGAAATTTTTTTTTTTTTTTTTTTTTGGGTATTTTATAAAAATATATATCTATATTTTTCAATAATGTTAGCGGTTTGGTGAAGGACGCTAAAAGTTGCTGGAGCGCATTTAGAATTATTATTGCACGGAAAAAGACAAGAAGGTTATTTCACTGCAAATATCGATTATTACGCACTCTTGCTATCGTAGAATTGTGCATGTGTCCATCTTGTGTGACCTTAACGTTGATATACCATTTCAAAAATAAATAAAAAAAAAAAAAAATGTGGAGCTAAATTTCCTTTTTGATTAATAGGTCCTGATTTTTTTTCCGAAGATGCGCAAATCCTTATTTGTTCACATGTTTAGAAAACAAAATTGCGCTAAAAGTGGTCAAGTAAAGTCTTCTTTAACCCCGAGTCACGAAAACATGTCAATCGCAGTTTTTATTAAATAAAGATAAATTTATGATTTTTTTCTTAAATATATTTTTTTTGGGTGGGCCTACTTTTGATTTTAATTACAGGTAATAAAATTATTAAGATTTTATAGCTGCATTAACTATTACCGTTAGTGCAATTCCAATTATTAAAATTTAAAGCCGAACTTGGTTATAACGTCAGTTTTCGGGAGTCTCGTAGCAATTACAGTACATGTACCTGTTATCGCGTCAGAAAAGGACTTTAATCTCGGCTACGGAGTTAAAAAGTCCGAAAACTACGGTATCTGTTTTTTCCTACAGAATTTTTGCAATAATGAATCAAATTTTATGGGTGTAGATTTTAAATTTTGCGAAATACTTTGAAGTAAATTTACTCCAATTTGTCTGGCGTGAGCATGGATAAGTTTCAATTTTTTGAAAGTCTAGATACTTTCTGCATTTAAAAATGAAATGAAAATTATTGATAGTTTTTGTACAGTATAAGTGTACGGTATGTAGCCTACATATTAAAATAAAATATTAAAGCTGTAGTATTGAACGAAATCGACGATAAATGCAAATCCATCAATCGCTCTCAAAATGTTGCACATATTTTTAGGTTATTCGGATGTAACGTCATAAAATGTTCGATTCCTTCCATGTCGTTATAACCGAGTTTGATTGCAGTAGATTTATTTTTCTTACTTCCCTCGCCTTCAAATTTTGTCGCAACCGCGCATTAAAAATTGATTAATAAAACCACTTATCAGCTGTAAAACTTTTATTACAATGATTATAATATTATATATTGCACTTGAAAAATTACTTTTAGTAATGGATCACGTGGTATATTTCCTTTCCTTTCCTTTTATCTTATTTTATTTGCTAGTATTTTTCGATAAGTTTGTATATTGCCTATGATTGGGCGTGCGTGACGTCATTATCCATCATTTCACCTCTATTTATCTTATTTCTTGCCAGTAGACGTCTGGACCGGTCAGGGAGATATCATTTACTCTCTCTCTCCCCGCTCATAAACTAGTTGAGGTATAGTATAGATTGACGCTATTTACTATTTACCGGTATATCCACGTAACGATTGGAGTTGTGTTCATTTTGTTTGACCATTTCTCTTGACTCTTCAAGTGCCCCTTCCAAGATTTATTTGGACATCAGCTGGTCGGAATGATTTTTCTTTTTTTTTATTTTTCTTTATGCCTCCTCTCCTTCATTTCTTTCCCTCTCTTTTTTCTTCTTCTTCTTCACCATTCACTCAGTCATCTATCCAACCACCACCCACCGCACCACTCCTTTTTACTAGTTGTTGGGCTGTGGCAATTGTGTATGATGGGTTGGCAGACGTCGAGTATATATATGATGGCCGCAGATACACAACCTGCATCTCTGGGGGAAAGTGTGTAATCGAAGCAAGTCTGACTGCTGCAGCAGCGTGCCCTACCGGTTCAACTTGAAAATAGCGGAGATAAATATCCCCCAATTCGTTTTATAGGAGTAAAAGCACTCGACGACGAATTTGTTACAAAGGAAAGAAAAATCCTTTTTCGACCAACAAAAAGTTTATTATTTTTTTTTTTTTCTCCCAACCAAAAAGTCTTCGTTTTCATCTTTTATTTCGTTTTATTAGCACCGCAAACTGGAAAATTGCTCATAACTTCGATATAGTAAACAACTCCCACACACACACACAGATACACGGAAATCGGAGATGAGAAGAAGTTAAGCGGGAGCGGTGGGTTTTTGGACTAGAATTAAGTTATTACCTCTTGGCTTCGGTTCGTTTTCATCTGATTCTTACTATTTGAACATGAAATGAATGCCGCCGCCTACGTTAAATAACACTGAGGCTGACAGTCGGGCGGTTGACGAGGCTATGTTAATGTAAGACGAGTGGAGAGGGAGGGAGAGAGAGACGTAGATATAATACCCCCTCTCTCCCTCCACTCGTGTCGAATATGTTGTACACGATTTGGTCGATTGTTCACGCAAACAACAATTAAGTTAGATAACAAAACGACATTCGGAATGAAGGAAAGGGACGTGTTTGCTCGGAACGTTTCTTTTGCTACATCTCTCTTACGTCTCCTTCGTCTCTTTCAACGTCTTCTTTTGTTTGATTCAACTGCGTGCGTAAAAACAATAAGACTTCGTTTTGTTTTACAGCTACTGGCTTTTTATTTTTTCGCAGTATTTTTATTTTTATTTTATTTATTGCTCTATTTTTAACATTTCTGCCTATCGCGTTCGTTGCCTCTATAGTAGTGTATAGAGATTTCGCGTGATGTTTTCGTCGGTTATTGCCGAGGTAAAATTGTTTTTTACTGAATTTCTAAGAAAAATTTTAGTTATTTTGAGTTGTTTATTATTATGTTCGTAGCGTGCATATTTTATTTTTCTTTTTATTATCTTCCAAGACTTCGCTTTGCGTCATTTCGCAATTGCGTCTCTCCCCAATTATTACCACTACATCCCCGTTCTACGGTCTTGTATTTTCGCTGGTTGCGTCTGTTTTAACTTGCTTTTCTTTTAATGAGGATTATTGCGTCTTTTAAACAAATTTTATTTATGTTTATTTTATGCGACTAAAATGTTTAATTTTTTTTGGCGAGATTGAAAAAAATATATATTTACTGATAGAAAATGGTAGTGCGGCGGTAATGCATCTGATAATACAGTAAAAACCGCTTATAGTGCGACCGCTTAAAGTTGTTGCTAGGGCGGCGACATCAATATTGTACATTCCGTGAGAAAGAGGGACTGTTTGCTTTCTCATAAAGAACTTTAAACAAAATTCATGTACACTAGCTCATTCCAAATTCTTAAGGAAAAGTTACACTATACTCTAATACTAAAACAGGGTATAAAACGCTTTTTTTGTGATTTGAGTGTGCCTGTTGCCTATATATATCGGGTGGCGCAAAAAAAGTGGGACCTCTCTTGAAAACTTGCAATATAATTATATAACCAAATTATGTTTTTGGCGAATTTAAAATTGTAAATTTTTTTTTATTTACTAGCTAAACCTTTGACGTCACTATTTCATTAACTTCCTATCGTGGTTTTTATAATAAAATTCTTTTTAAAGTT
>JAQGAZ010003262.1:0-12484 GCA_034692225.1 Polydesmus complanatus
TTTAAAAAAAATCGATTTTTCTTAAAAATTGACATAGTTATTAATTTTTCAAAACTATACTTTATCTTTACGGACACGTTATTTGCCGCTCACATAATAAACAAAAATTAATGGGCGCACACAACCTCTCTTCTTTTTTTTTTTTTTGTTGTTTCTTTGCTCATCTTTTTTCTTCAGCTTGGAGAAAAAAAAATTCAACCACTTTTTAAAGATTGTGTTTTGTGGCCACAAGGCTTATCTGAACCCCTAGCGGCTTTTGAACAACAAATTTATAAATCAAGGCTTTGGTTACACTTGACTGGATTTATTAACACAATTTACGCGCTCAGACATATAGGTGAAAAGAAGAGGCGAGTGAGAGAAACACGTAACATTTTTGTTAATTACGAAAGCTTAAATAATAACGTTTGCCCATTCATTTAACTTAATAATAATAATAATAAGATATAAAATCGGTATATAAAAAAGTATAACTTTAAAAAATACGAGAAGTTATTTCATTTTAATGTTTATACTTTGTTATTATTACTCTTAAGATGATAATGCGCGTGCGAGTTTAAACCACGACCCTATGCGTCGGTATAACACGTAATGAACGATAGAAACACAACAATTTTGAGGTGAATGGATTCGCCGTTTGAATGGATTAAAAGCCAAGAAAAGAGAGAGCGAAAAAAAAAAACGTAAATAAAAGCAAGATAAAGTCGATGAAAAGTCGAGAGGATTAGATTGAAAGATTAAACTGAATAAGTGTCGCTTTAACCGCGTTACTTATTAAATTAGTAGAGAAAAGAAAAGAGCTTTCCGAATGATTCCTGGCTCTCTGGTGTTCAGGTATCAGCAGGTGGCTGTAGGGTGCCTACCCGAATCGGAAGAAATACTGTAGAATCAAATAAATTGAAAGAATTCCGACTGCCATGTTAACACAATGCGTGACAGAGATTGTCGAGCTGAAATTCGCAGATTTTTCTATAGCAAAACCAAGTTACTTAGTAAAAAGGTGTAGTTGGCACCCGGCAGGTAGCACCACTCATTCAATATCTTAAAAAGAATGACTCTTCTTTATCTGTTTATTTCATTTTGTGAATTAAAAAAGAAAAAAATAAATAAAGAAGAGTCGTAAAAATACTGCTCGTTTTACGCAACTTTATATTGATGCAAAAATGTTTTGTCCATTTTTTCCCCCTCACTCTTTCCTTACAGGTTCTTTCTTTTCAGCGACAAAAATGTTCTAACATAAGTCTCGATGACCAAATACAAACTTATTTACAATGGAAAATTTTTTCTGCTTTTTTTTACTATTAGGTCAATGCTAAAGATAGTGTGCAGTACGATGAAGGAAGATACAGTTGATAAGAAAATGTGTGGGGTAAGTGCGGAGAAGAATTATTATTTTAAGTAGTAATAGCGGATGTGTAATAAATATTCGGTATCAGTCATCAAACAGCTAGTTAATCAGATAGTATCAGATCCACGACATCCTTAGGCTTCGATGTTTTAGGCGTGGTTCTGCACGGCCCTGAAAGTCTACCCGATCCAAGTAAAATTTTAAGTTTGCGACACTTCCGCTTTCAATATTTTATAAAGATTATTAAAAAGAAAAAAATAGAAAAGTTTGATTTTCCGTGAGGTATGCAGATAAAATACTGCAGTAGAATAATTGAGGTTGTTAGTAGAGGGCGGGGTGTGACGTAACACAAGGTTGGGTGACCATAATGTTAGGTTGAGAAGAGCGTGTGAGTTGGTGGATAATTTCGTTACAAAAGAATTAGTTCCACATTTTTTTCTCCCCCCCCCCCCCAAAAAAAATATGCGAAATTTGCGCCGTAATAAAAAAAAAAGATAAAGTATATGTGTGGGTACCATAGTGTACGCGGACACACCGTAGGTGACATTGGGGCGTCTATGAGAAAATAACAAGGTCCAAAATGAAAGAGCCGAATTCCATTCCGCAGTTGAACCAAGCATGTAATACCCTTTTAACTAATACAAGCCGCCACTTTTTCAGCGATGGGAACGCACGGACCCAAGGTTCGCGACTCTCCAAAACAGAAAAAATTTCTCAAAGAAAAAGTATATCATATCTGTGTTTGGCTCTCAGTGAATTTTTTCTTTTTTTTGTGGAGATGATGTGAAAGGTTAGCAACTGAGGAATTCAACAAGTGAGGTATTTTAAGGAGGGGTTAGGTTCGCATTTTGACGGGGCGTAGGTAGAAGAGAGAGGGAGGCGGCAGCTTGGGGCATGAGATACACACTAAAGACCTAAAACTCAACTGAACTGCTGAAGGGTCACTTTCGAAGCTGCTGCTGCTGATTTTTATGGGCAAAGCGAAAATGTAAAAGCATGTTGTTAAGGGGGGAGTAAACAAAAGTTAAAAAAAGAAGAACAGTGCCGCCGCCTGGCGCCAAACTATTTACAATGACGGGGTTTCTTCAGCCAACGCTTTTCAATGCCTCGTATTCATAACAATAAAATTTTCTTCTCTTACAATTTTCGAGTGCTCTTTCAGTGTTAAACCACTTTTAACTTAATGAGAAGCAAGTTTAAGATACAAAAAAAAAAGAAGTCTTTATATTTCCATACAAATGGTTTTTTTTTTATCTATCCATCCACCCTCTATCATCATACACTACTAATATACCAAAAAGAAAAAAAAACTTTCACTAATAATAATTGTACACTGTTTTGCATATGATTTAAGCTTTGGAGAAACAAAACTCGTTTATTTAATGCTCTAAATTTGTTAGGAGATGGGGTAGATGGTAGTACATGTACTGGAAATGAATTCTCGTTTAAACCGGGTTCTCTAATGGAGTTGAGGACCGGAGGCCACAGACGATGTGATGACTCACTCCAATCGATGAATTAATAATAATGTTCACGTAATTCCGAAGCCTTTAGGATCATAAAAAAAAAATGAATCGGAATGGGAAAAAATGTTCATGAATGGGGCAAAGGCGATGAATAGCCTCCTCGTCTCCCTTTCGGCCATCATTTACGGTGTACTTTGACCAAATTCCATTCCGCAGTTGTTAAGAACTGTATTATAACGTTCCATTGGTGAGGGTAAAAATTTTGGTCGAGAAAACACAATTTTATCCGATAACTTTAGCTTTTTATAATGTAATCGCGTTAACCATTGCATTCCATAAGCATCAGCAGCCATTGAAGTTTCTCTGTTATTTTTTTTATTTTCATGAATGAGCCCCGTTTAGTTGTTTTCCTTATCTCTCTCTCTCTCACGACGTCAGAGGGAGACACATAATGGGCCCCGTGTGTGTACCTGTCACCTTAAATTCCGTTCATTCATCTATCCACCTTCTCCTTTTACCTTAAGTCTTGACCTCAACTTCACCTCAAAATGCATTCCTTTCCTATCAATGAAGTGAGAGTGTGAGAGCCAGCCCGGACTAGTCGAGCGCCCTCTCTATAATAAAGCGCAAGTGCTCTACTTGTGGAACGACAGGTGAACTGGATACTTTTACCAAATATTTTCTATTTCACGGCACTTGTTCACGATATTATTGTTATGGCGACATTTTTTCCTAACATTTCTCAACTGTACTGTGTCGCCAGATGGGGATGTTAAACGATTTTAAAAATGATGTGGAATTACTGGAATACACTGTACAGTACAGTACTAGGATTTTATTTTCTCTTTCTCTCTCTTTTAGCATACATTTCCCCCTTGATATTCACTTTTGCGGTATGAAAAATATTTGTTTAGAAAATGAAGGAGGAAGAAAAGAAATGAATATAATAATTATTATTTTTGCGACTTAAATGTGTGACCCAAAAAAATGACTGTTCTTTTGATTTTTGTTATCCATTTGTTAGATTTATTTGCCTTTTCAATTCCATTTATCTTCCTCTGCCTTTTTCTGTTTTGTTTTTGTTGATTTTTTTTTCTCTCTCTCTCTCGGTTAGTGTTTGTTTGCTTACTAACTTGTCTATTTCACCGCTTTTAATAAATAACCGGACTCCTGGCTGTGTTTCCCTGTCACACAACTACTGTCGGTGCTTCGTTCTCCATTATTAACAAAAGGTAGAAAAGAAACTTCTTTGAAAAACTTTTTTCATGTGTACTTTTTAAGATGTACTTTTCTCGCATAAATCACCAGTTTTTTTTTTTTTTTACATCTATTAACTTAACACGCGCATGCGTGACGTGTTTTCACATAGTTTCGCTAATTGAAAACTAGGAAGTAAACCCCGTTATTACTAATTAATTTTTTTTTTTTTTTTTTTTGAAAAAAAATTATAGTCAAAAATTATCGCCATTTGATCTGAAAATTAATTATAATTATCTATTGTGAATGAACGATATATCAATAAAAATAAGTTCGAATTTGATAGGGTAAGTGGAGGCCAATTGAGGATCGAATGGAAAGGCCAACGACTCAACTCGCTGCATTAAATGTGAATCAAAGTGGGTGGTGTAGGTGAATGGAGCAACACAATGTCGTAAAACTTGAACAAAATAATAAAGTTGAAAAGAAGAAAAAAAAAAAAAGATCAATGAATTGGTATGAAAGGCGCCACCTATGTTTCCATGTAATTTGCATATTGTATGCAACATCTACAATGCACGAGCATCGTATTGCGAACGGCCATTTACTGCAAAGTAGCTAGGCATATTCTGGCGTGTGGCGTGGGTGGTGCGGGGGCGTTTGGTGGGAGGACAAAGAAGCAAAGAGAAGGTTTATTTGGTAACAATTCAATACTGTACAGAATTTATTTTTATAAATACCATTTTTAACTCGCTTTTTATTATTGTTAGTTTGAACGAGGTGTACAACACACTTCAACACTGAATGAATGAATAATAAATAAATAAATAGACGGTAGGTCTACTACTGCTCTACTACAGAAGTAGTACGATAGTATATTAGCAGTAGCTACTGCTAGAGAGAAAATGGAAATCTTTTTATTATTTTTTCTTTTGTTTTATTTTTCTTCTAAATACCGGTACTTTTTTTTTACCAACCACCGAAGTTGCTTTAATTAATCCTATATAATATTATCTATCTATCTCCATCCGTTCATCATCTCTCCTCCCCTTTTTCTAGTTTTTGTGCGCTTGCGTGTGTACGTGCAACTAAAATGTGTTTGCTCCCTTTCAATGCCCCACACTGTTCATAGTCAAAAGGTCTCCCTATCATGTTCATTGCTGAAGGTTAAAACCTGGGTTAATACTCTTTTGCTGTTAACATTCCTCCATCTTTGCTATGCGAACAGCCCTTTCACTTTGCCTACTACTACTACATCTGTTTGGCACTTCGTCACGTTTAGTACTTTACATACTTTTAACTTCAAAATTACTCTTAAGCATCTAATCGATTAGATTTGCCTTTTAATATTAACAGCACTTGCGTTTTCAACGTTGCAACGCGCGTTGACAACTCATTTTCCAAGTTTCACATCATACAATAATTTATAAAAACCAACTTGTAGCTAAATATTTTTTTTTTTATTTAAAAAGAAAAAATATTATATATTTCTCAATTCAAATTGATTTAGTTGCTCGAGTAAGTGAAGGTCATCTCTGTCTGACGGCTTATAAGACGGGGGATGGTTTAGAATTGATAAGAAATATCCCGGATGTTGAGTATGTATATCTCGTGTTGACCCAAGTATATATTTAGCGGGCTTTGAATGTTCGCGCGTGCTATCATAATGTGTCAACTCGACTTATCTCCTTCTGCTCATACACACACACACACTCTCTCTCTCTTTCTTTTAACAGATTTTTATGAATGAAAAATATTGGACAAATAAACTCGCTTAGTGCAAGGTAAAAGTTTTATCGGTGTGACCGTTTGTTGATAAGGCTAGAGCCACGGAGAAATAAGTCAGAAGCGCTTATCTTAATTGTCTCCGACTTACTCCAAGTACCGTAGCATCAACCACCAAGATTGGGAGAACCGAAAGGAGGAGGGGGTTGATTTAATTTGGTACATGTGATGAATGAATGAGAACGTTAGTAGGGCCTCAAATAAATCTAAGGAGGGGCCTAAATTAGGTTCTCTCGGCTTTTTCTTTTCTATCAGCTAAAATTTTTTTTTTTTTTTTCCTATGAAAAAAAGATAGGGTAACGTTTTATCCTTTATCGCTCGGGGGTGCCACTTGTTGCATCCGGTGACCCTGGTCTTTTTTTTTTTTTTAACTGGCTAATCAAGGTTGACTTCTTTACCTTCTAACTTTTTGAAACGTCTAATTACGTTTTTCAACAATGTTTCTCTCTCTCTCTCTCTTTTTTTTTAAGTTAGAGTAAAAACTATTTTAGGGAAACACAACTACAATTTACACTCGAATGTTAATTTTTAGAAGACGCACAAAATAAATGAAAAATTATCTTTTTTTTTTCAATGGTTAGTCATTGATAGCCTAAATTAGTATAGTGATGCTAATTATTGATTTTGTCGACTAATTTTTTTGGGTGCATGTCGCCTCCTACCCCTGCCCCCCTCCTCGTTTGCTTGTAAAACGAATGCTTTTGAAACCACGTGTGTAATCTCCACGTGTCATTAAGTCAAGTAAATAAATTATTTTTTTACTTTCAATCGCGTGCAAATTTCATTCCTAATCGATTTTTTTTTCTTTCGGTTTTTTTTATTTTTTTTATTGAGTTTATTATTTCAGTCCGGAGGTGTGAACTTCAATGGTAACGAGAGAAACGATTTTTAAGAATAATGTTTTTTTTTTTTTTTGAGAACATTTTTCTCTCTTTCACTTTCCTTCTATCTGGTTTCACGCAAAATTTAAAAATAGAATTTCGAGTATATTTCACGAGCTACATGCAACACAGTAGTTCCGTTTCCTTACACAGGATTACCGGATCCTGTCCCGTTACACATGTAAATAAACTAGGAATTATTATCACGCGTTTCAAAAAGGAAGAACTTTCACATTTTGACAGGAAATCTTTGGTTGACTTAAAAAATTCATTCATTTACAATAAATTACTATGTCTCTTCTTAACAGTTTTGGGGATCAAAAACTTTTTTAATTGATCTTATTTATTATTTTTCAAAGAATCATAACAATTGTATTTTATCTTTAAAAAATACTATACTATTACGAACGCAGCGGTGACGTATTTAACAGCTGATGGCTAAGCTTTGGAAAAAAGTTATTAAACTTTCCCTCTCGTTAATTTTATGTTCCCGAGTGAATGGAACGAACGCACAGGTGTGTAATGTGTGTGTTTAGATATGTAAATAGCATTAGGTGAGAGCGAGTTAAAAAAAAAACCAGTTAAAACAATTCACTTGTAGGCGCAACCTGTTCCATTTACCCGCATAGAATATTATATTCACCATCTGTTAATCGCATTAAAAGCCTGATAAAACAATACAAACTGCATCGTGTTTCCGATTGATTTCAAATTCCTATTAACCCCTGCGCATTGTTTCACGCGCAGGGGCCGATTTTTTTCTAGAGACCCACCCAATTATCATCTGGGCCCCACCAATGTTCCTCTCCTTCTCCATCCCCCATGTGGCAGGCGTAGTGAAGGTGCTTGGCGTTCGTCACCTTTTCCTCGTTTGCCCTTAGTTTTTAACCTTGAAAGGGGAAAAAAAAGTGAAAAGGCTTCTTCACCCGGTTAAACGGTTTCCACTTTTTTTTATCACGTGGTTCCATTGCAATGGGCTAACAAATGCGCAGGTACAGGCACAGGTTGAATGAGGATGATTATCGTTATCTCACGGTCGGTGGAGCGAGAAACAATATAATGGGGGTTAGGTTGCGAAATGAAACGGGAGGCGGAGTGAAACAAGTGAACGAGATTGGAGGTTAAATTAAGCAGAAGCAAATAACAACAACATCGGAGAATATTATTTTTTAAAAAAAATAATAATAACGAGTGGGTGAAAATGCAAGAGCAAAAATATATAAAAGAAGGAAGTAAAGTGTAGTTTGTTGAGGTTGGCAACACTACTACCGAATGTAGGACGAAATCGTAGAGGGAGGGGGATCAAAACTCAACCCGGAAAATGTGAGAGGGAATAATTCTTAAAAATGGATTAAAATTAGAAACGATTGCAGTAAATCTTGTATCGAAACGAACTTCAGTAGCAGAAAATTTTCACTACATGTACAGCCAAATATTAGGGAAATACGGTATACTGTAAACTTACTGAGAACAGTGAGAAGCAGTACTAGTACACTTAAATCAATTTCATTAAAGTATCAATGAAAAAAATGATCAGTTACTAATGCTTAGGTCGTTCTGTATGTATGAAATTTTCGCACATTTACGAAATAATTAAAAAAAAAAAAAGTATACTGAATAACGAACTAAACGACAGAAATTATTTTCCCATGGATTTCGTTCGCTATGCTGTTCGTAGTTCGTATTGAAACAGCGACTACAATTATTTAAGGAATGTGCAACCGACATAATTATTTTTTTTTTAAATTTTAAAAATATTATGTTACATCATACAAGTCCACATTTTTCTCTACCCCTTTTCCCCACCTTAGCTATCACATTACTTCAGTATATCATTATCGATCGCAAAAAATAAAATTTTTTAAATACAGTAACTTTTTACACGGGGCATTAATTTAAATCTCTTTTTCAAGTCGCGTTATCTTTTACGACGAGAAAATGTCACAATTAATAAATAAAATAATGGAAGAGTTGATGTTAATTTTTCTTACCTGTTGCGCAAATTGCCATTAAAGTCTGCGCGTGGCGTTTGATCTTTTCGTTCTTGTAGTCGGAGGGGAGTCGTCGTAAAATGTAGTCCACAAAGTCGTGAGGTGTGATGGCCCACATATCCCATTTTAATTTACCTAATACCAACAGCTCCCAACTCTATAAATATTTTGATAAAAGAAAAAAAAAGAATTAAAAATTTGATATAATTTATATTTTATTAACATTTAATAATCAAATGTGAAACAATAAGAGTTAGAACGGAATAATTGTTAATGATCGGTTGATGACCCTTACTTTCGGGTTTTAAATTTTTACGATCGAAAAATACTTCATTAGACAAACATGAAAAAATAAAAATATTAAAATTACAACACGTTTTGTTTGATTCCAAGTGGCGTTGACTGCTGTAATGATTAAAACGTGAAACTCTCTCATTCAAGTCTGCGTGTAGTCTACACGAGAGAGAGAATGTATTGAGTGGAATTCCAGACGCCAATTTCAACTCCAGCCCCAGACGGTCCACCTTTCACCTTTATACTTCCACCCACATCAATGAATAAATAACCAGAGCCCACCCACTCTATATTCCACCCCATTCCATATGCATTTAACAATGTACATTGTAGCCGAAAAAGTCAGTGGATTTCCAATGACGTCAGACAACCCCAGATAATAAAGTGGAAAAAGGATACACTGTACAATGTATTTAAGAAGAATAAAAAAAAGCCAACTAACAAGCAAATTCATTAAAAAATTGAGTTTCGATTAAAAATTTAAAGAATTTTTCGAGGAACCGGTTATTTAGTATTTTACCTACAAAAATTACCAGTATATTGTAGTTAACAGAAGATTACAAAAGAGACAAGTGCCAGACAAACGGTAAATTACCCACTCCCCCCTCCTCCCCCTATTACTACCAAAAAAATAAACAAAAAATACCGGTAAGTGTTTTTTTTTTTCTCTTTTTTTTTTTGGTTAAATACTACGTGGACATTGGCAAACGACGACGACCCGGTTATTATTTGAGATATAAAAAAAAAAATATTACCGTAAACTTATAAAAAAAAAAAAAATCGGTGGAGAAGAAGGAGGTGAATGTAAAAAGGTGAAGAGAATTTCTAAGTAGTTTTTGAAGTGTAATGTAGTGGGTGGTAGTGATGGTGACTGTGGGTGGTGGCCACTTCGCCACAGGTTGTCTAAAAAATGGGCGTGAGAAAATGTTCTTCACCAAGATATTATATTAAAGAAAAACGGTTGGCGGCTAAAACATAGAAAAAGATTATGAAGGAAGACAAAACTACATGGAGCAACGCCATCTACATTTTTTTTTACTTCTACTACATTTTTTTTTTTTTTTTTTTTTAAAAATTAAAATTAAAGAAAATATAGGGTAAAAAAAAATTAACTCTTTCTCTATTCCAACACACCTGTGTGTATATCCCTACCTCTCTTCCACTCGTTTCTCTCCATCCCTTAACCACCCCCACTTTTCTCTTAAACAAATTTAATGACGTCATCTCGTATTAATTGTACCACACACAAAGTTTTACAACTTTTATACCCTTAATTTTTTGTTAAATGACGTCAGTATGAGACATTTTGCACGTTGAACTCGAAATTCACATACGAAATTATTGGTAAATAGTGCATGCGTACTTTTCTCTCTCTTTTTATTTAAAAAAAAAAAAAATAAATATAAGGGACAATCAACTTGTGTTCCCTCTTTTGACATTGACAACTAAGAATATACAATTTGGCTTTCTTTTTTTTTTTCTTTCTTTCTCAAATGTATATGAAGAGATTTATCGACCTCAAAAAAAGTTTTTCAAAAACAAATAAATAAAACATCTTAATTATTTGAAAGTTAATTAAAAAACAAATGTCGACGTCATTATTACGTCACGTAAGGGTAGATGAACAACATGACATCTTCTAATCACTTCAAAGTTATTATTTTTTTAGCCTACTTAGATCTGCAGTACCGGTACTAATAATATTACATTATTATTATCAATAAAACTACGCATGCGCGTAATCGACAGTATTAAACGTAAGATTATAATAAATGAGAACATTTGACGGTCGGTTAACTTCTAATTAATAAAACCGTCACCTTTTTTGATACTTCCTGTTTGAGAGAGAAGAAAGAAGCAGTGAAAAAAAAAGTAAGGGTAATGGATGAGTTGTTGAAGCTCATATCCGTATGTGATTTTTTTTTATTCATGTGGGAAATTTACTAATGCAAAACAATTACATACTCGAGCGCGCAATATAAACATTATTAACACACCTTTTAGACGCGCTTTTAGTCGTTTAAAAATTATGTTAACATTAATTTATAATTAGTTTAATATAAATGTTACGAGAAAAAGCAGACGGGGAACGAGGGGGTGGGAGAGAAGAAGAAAAAAAAAGTGCGCAATGTCAACACGTGGTGTTTGTTGAATTTAATAGAAAGCGCGTGTAACGTAATATTAGATGAATGAATGGCATTGGATCTGAACGAAATCTAAATAAAGGTAGGTTAGGGAGAGGCACAAGATGGGCACGCGTGATGGAACTAATAAATCAACTGACCTAATCGATTGCCACGTACAAACACTACCCTTGACACCACGTCGATATCGCGCTAGGTGTATAGAGATGTGCACGCAGAAAGTGATTGAACCGTTTCTTAAACAAATACATGTACCGTATTTTCGATCAAAGGTTGATCTACGATTTTCTTAATCTTTTTTTTTTTGAAGAAGAAGAAGAAAATTATGAGAGAGATTATAATAATTCTTTGAGGGTAAATTAAAAGATTTTAAATACAGAGCAGAAATACAACGTCACGCAAACTTTTCACGTTCGAGCGTAACTTTCGCAGCGACACCCTGTAATAATAAAACTCTCGATGAATAGAAAGAATTATTAATAATAAAGCTGAATAGATGACAATAAACGCGGTTTTTTAAAAAAAAATAATAATAATAATAATAAAAAATAAAAAACCTCTGGCATAGAATATAAAAAGATGGCAAAATGTTTCGCGTGGAAGTCGCGTGCAACGCCCATGCCTGTTAATAGTGACGTTTTATATCACAATCTTCATTCAAACCAAATTCTATTTATACCGTAAATATTTTTTTGAAAACAAAAAAAAAAAAAAAAAAATTGCAGGCAAGTCATATTTTAAAATTAAAAAAAAAAAAATATGAATGAGAAAAAAGTGGGGAATATTCTTGTAATGATAAAATTTCTGCGCTATTATTATATTTTACGGGTTTTTGTCCAGGACCAAACCCATTGATAAAATTAATGTTGGATGAGAGTTAAGAAGGCGGAGATGTCTTAACATAATTTTGGTTGCTCCAGACGCACGTTCAGGTAGAAATAACTGTGTGTGAGGTGAGAGAGGGAGGGAGGGGATGAAAAGGGATGTGGAACAGTGATAGAGACGGATTTTTTTTTTCTTTTTGATTCAAAGAAGCAGCATGTGACGAGGGGGGAGGGGGAGTAGAGAGAAAATGGTGAACATATTCATTTCAAAGCAACCAAAAATCATGATAAAAAAAAATAACAATTTTTTTATTTTCTTTCTTGATTTACACAGAGAAAAAAAAAATGGAAATGTCCAACTGCGAAGATAACGCGCAAAGTCGTTTCAAAACTGCCCTTTACTTATCCCTGAACCGTTTTTATAAGTCTGATTGATTATCTAGACGAAAGACGTCCCACGTCAATCAACAAAATAATAAGGGTGTCTCAGAAATAACGCAAGATGTAATTTGTATAGAAAACACGTTTTTTTAAATAGAAATAAATTTTTTATT
>JAQGAZ010003263.1:0-12482 GCA_034692225.1 Polydesmus complanatus
CCCCCCCCCCCCCCCCCCCCCCCCCCCCCCCCCCCCCCCCAACTCCCTAAAATATTCAAAAAAAATCCCTATAATAATCGAAAAAAATAAAATAAAATTTTACCAAAAATCTCTTTAATTAAGTTAATCACCAACTGTAATTAATATTTTCTTAATCAATATAATAATTATGTTTGTTTCTCCCCCTTGCCACCAGGTAGCGTCGTGACCTCACCATAAGGAAACACACAACTAGAGGAAGCGACAAAGGACTCAAATCAAAATGTCTTCCAAAACAATAACAACAACAACAACAACGCTGCTTCTCTTCTTCCTTCTACTGAGCATGCGCGCAACAACGCACTTCCTGTCCGCGGCTTCCACTTCTCCACAAGTAAAAAAAAAACTACTCTTTGATTCCGCGCATGCGCAAACTCATTACCAAAACTCAAAATATTAAGAATTTTTTTGTAGAGAAAATGACGTCACTACTCTCGTTTTCCGCGACCACGCCCACCCTATATAAGCGGGTGGAGGTGGGTGTGGCTTTATTTGATTTCGGCGCAATTTTTTTTTTTGAAAAGCGTGCACATTTTATTTTTAATTTTATTTGGCGCGGGAGAGCGAGTGTTAGGGTGTGGTGGGCGTGGCCTGCACTCCCCGCGCGCAAACTCCAATGGAAACGAAAGAAAGTGCGAAATTTGGTGAGAAATTGCGAAATTTCTGCTGAAAACTGCGTTTTAATAATTTTGGTTAATTGATAGGTTAATTGTTTTGTGTTTAATTAGTCGCGAGTATTAGTGAAGAGTGATGATTGACGAATTAGCCTTTCATTTCAATACAATGCGATTACTTTTTTTTTCTTTATTGTTTTTTTGTTTGTTCGGTTGAGGGAGAAAAATAGGTCAAAAAAATTATTACACAATTTTTTTTTTTTTTTTGGCTGTTTGTTTAACAAGAAAAAATAAAACACTTTCGAGGATTTTTTTTATTAGTAAATAAATAAGAAAAATCAAGAAATTTTTTTTTTTGGTGAAAAATAGTAAAAAAAATAATGGAAGAGATAAAAAAAGGAGTTTTTTGGAAAATTGGGTTTTAATTTTTTTATTTATTTTATGAAAAACCTTGAAAAATAAAATTTTTGGTAAATATAGCAATTTTGAATAAATTAAAATTAAGTTTAAAAAATAATAATAATATATACAGTATAAAATTTTAAATTAGAATAGAAAATTTTTAATTAAAAAAAATATTGTTTTAATAAAAAAAAAAATTTAAAAAAAAAAAAAAATTTTTAAAAAAATAAAAATTTAAAAAAAAAAAAAAATTTTTAAAAAAATAAAAATTTTAAAAAAAATAAAAATTTTCTTAAAAACAAAAAAATAAATAAAATTTTTCTTGAAAATAAAAAAATAAATAAAATTTTTTTTAAAAACAAAAAAATAAATAAAATTTAAAAAAAAAAAAATTGAACAGAGAAGAAAAACAATGAAAAATTTTGAAGAAAAATCGAAAAAGTTCGCAGAAAACAAAACAAAAAAAATTACAAAAGAAAAAATTAATTAAAAACAAAAAAAAAATAAGGGGAAAAAAAATCAATTGGCATAAATCAAAAATATAAATTAAAAATAAATGCACGAATTTTGCACTACCGATATGAAATAAGCGAAAGAACATAAAATGGAAAAAGCCTAAACTAGCGGAGGGGGAGATTGAGGAAAGGAGAGAGTTGTTTGTGTATAAAAAATGACCTCAAAAACAGAATGAAATAAGTTTTATTGAAAGTAAATAAATTTCCGTAAACAAAAAATCAAAAAAAAAAAAAAAAAACTCGTAATCAGCTGTTAAATAAAAACTAGTTAAGAGCTAATGAGTTGCGCATGCGCCTGTGTGTATAATAATTCTTATTAACCGCGCGTTTTGTGCGCACGTGCAGCAACAGCAGCAGCGGTTGCATCGCTCCATGACGTCATCCGAGCTGCAGCGAGTGTTCCAGGTGGACCGAGCCGAACGAGGTAAACATAAAAGCCGTACGATAAGCCCCTCCCCCCTCCCTACACATACACACAGAGAGACCTACATTAAGGCCACGCCCTCCCAACCACTTTCCCTCTTAACCAAAATAGAAATGGGTTAAAACAATCATAAAACTCTTTCTTAATTACTCAACTTTTTTTTTTGGTTACATATTGTTAGCGTACTGTTAATTAATATTGTCGTTAACGTCAGCACAAAATAACGTTAAAAAAAAAAAAAAGAACGTTTTGAATAGCTGAAATAATGCTTAAAACAACGTAGAAAACCAATAAAAAAAAAATACAATTAAATCTTAATGAATTTAAACTTTTGGAATTAAAATTACCTTTAAACAACTAAAATAAGGTGTTTAAAAAAAGCGACTTAAAAGCCAATAATTTTAATCCGCAGAGTAAAGTTCCATTTTAATTCTATTAATAAACAACACTTTTTTTAAAAAAATTAGTTCACGACGCTATTTATTTTATCTATCTCATTAAAACCGATAAATTTTCAGTCGATCATTAAAAACAACGCCCCTCACAGCTACCGTATTCAAAAACGTGTTTATTGTTTCTTTTTCTTATTAAAAAAAAATCGCCATTTCATCTCCTTAAAAAAACAAAAAAAAATCTCCATTAATAATACGCTTATTTAATGATCGTCCATTTCATTACAACTCCCTCCCTTCACTTCACTTTACTCCAATTCCAATACAATACAATAATAAAAAAATTTTTAAAAAAAATATGGCTGCTAATGAGTTTTCAAATTTAAAAAAAATAATAATAATAATAAAAAAAAAAAAAAAAACTTGGTATCTCACGTGACCTCATTCCATCAGCCGCCGCCAGACTCCACTCCCTACCCTCTCCCCAGGCTACCCGTATCATCCCTGGCCTCCAAAGGCTCACGGTGAAAGACCCAACTAAACCCAATTTACCTCAATTTACGAAAAATGTACGGCGTTAAAAAAAGGCCGAAAATTAAACTTAAAAACAGTAGTGGTCAGTAAATTTTGTGGCTAAAAAATATTGCTTAAGCCTGCCTTACGACCAATTCAAAATACAGTACATTTTAAAGACTTTAGGTCTACGTGCAAAATATGCGGTGAGCCTTTTGTCGGAGTAGATATCAACAACTCTTTTTTCCCATCCCTCCTCTTCCCCTGCAGCTTCCTCGCGTCCTTCCTTCCCCCCTCCTCTTCCCCTGCAGCTTCCTCGCGTCCTTCCTTCCCCCCTCCTCTCCTATCCTCTCCTCTCATAGTTGCGATGGGGGGGATGTGGGTCAGTGTGTTGAGGTCGAAGGTGAATGGAGGAGAGGAGAAAGCTAAGTGCGTGAGATATGAAGAGAGAGAGATGATGCGCTCCAACCAACACCAGTTCCTTCACCCCTCGCATACACTATACAACTCATCCTAATGCTTCTTATTACATTATACATTATTAAAGCTATTATTAAATCTCATTAAAGTAATTGGCTCTGTGCGAGCTCCGTAACATAACTGTATAGTAAGCTTTTCTTACGCTTTTGTATACGCAAACTCTTCTTTTATCGCTCAAAACTCAACATTTTAAATAAAAATTTGGCTCTTTTGTGCTTTCTACCCTGAGATCATTTTTTTGCTGCACCCTGTATGTATGAGCCCGCTAAATTAATGTGAATGTGTGTGTAGTTCCGGAGTACGAGGTGGTCCACGCGCGCCTACTAACCAAGCGCTCGGCCGAAACGGAAGTGAAAGGAGCGGCCAAAGAAGTGCATATCACGGCGTTCGGCAAGGACTTCCGGTTGCGCTTGGAACGGAACGATCATCTGAGCAAAGTGGCCGACCGACTGCCCATCTACGAGGCCCACATGCACACCGACGGAAACCTCAACATCACGCAGATACAACTTCCGGTCAGTACACAATTCAATAGCTAAATGTATATCATTAATTAATTAAGCAAACCAACCCGTTACGAATTATTTCGATCTTAAGTAAAAATATTTCTTGAAGTTTAGTGAGTGTTTTGGTAAAGTTTAGTGAACTGTTTCAAGGTTTAATGAAGGTTTCTTAAAGTTTAGTTAAGTGATTTTTAGTAGCCTACAGCGCTTTCTTTTTTTTTGCTGTTGACTTTTAAGCTGAGATCGTCCAACTCAATTTGGCTTAAACGCACATTGCGTAGTACAAATGGATTCGCGTCAACTTAACATTCATCGTCTCTACTTTCATCATTCTAATAATTGATAACAAACTTACTCGAATGTTCGGCGTTAATCAACCTTTGGTCCGTCTGACGTACAACTTTCATAAATTATTGATCAATCACAGGCCCGTCTGACGTCACTCGTTCAAATTTAATATACACAATAATATGTTGATCAACCGTTGGGTCGCTCGGCAAGTAGTTCGTCGAAACCGAGTGTAACCACGCGTTCATCAACCTTTGGTCCGTCTGACGTCCCCCGTTTAAACATACAACTTGCATAAATTGATTAATCACTGGCCCGTTTGACGTCACTCGTTGAAATTTAAGAGAAACAATATGTTGATCAACCTTTGGCACGCCATTCGTGGTAATAGTTGTGTGTATAGACAGAGACTAAAAAAAAAAAGAAAAAAAAAAATGAAAATGATGACCTATTAAAATGTGAATAAGTTTGAGAAACGCATAAAACACCGCAGAAAAAATATAAATAAATAAATAATGCATTTTTATTTGCCCTAATAATTTGCTATGAATAAATGAAATAAATGTAAATGATGTGGCAAACGGAGATACCGTAGATAGGAGCGAAGGGTGTAGGGTGGCCCGCGAATATTATGCAGGACATTGACAAACGATTTTGAGGGGAAAAACCGACTTTTTTTAAAGGTTAAAACGCTACATGTACAGTGTACATGATAAGCTTATAAGAGAGAGGGAGAGAGAGGGAGAGAGAGGGAGAGATTGAACCTGAAGAGTGTGTTGTCGCCTTCGACGGAGTGTCAAAAGTCAACAGATAAATAAACATAAGCCAAATATTTCTCTGTTTATTCACCTGAAAAAAATATGTCCTTTTTTTTTTTGCTTTTTGAACGACCCTCGCCCACTCCACACCACACTGCATGACCACATGTATAAGCACAAAACACACTTGAAATTTTTCTTTTAAAAAAAATCCACAAAAAAACAATTACAAATAACAAAAAAAATTGAAAATAGCAAAAAAAGAATTAAAAATATCAAAATAGAAATAAAAATAATAATTTGAAAATCAAAAAAAAAAAAAATTAAAAGCAGCAAAAATAATTAAAATCCAAAAAAAAAAATTAAAAGCGGCAAAAAAATTAAAAATAGCATTAAAAAAAATTAAATATAGCATAAAAAATTAAAAATAGCATAAAAAAAAATTAAAAAAAAAATAAAAAAAATTAAAAATAGCATAAAAAAATTAAAAATATCAAAAAAGAAATAAAAATAATAATTTAAAAACCAAAATAAATAAATAAAAATAATAATTTAAAAATCAAAAAAATAAATAAATAAATAAAAAAATTAAAAGCAGCAAAAATAATTAAAAAGTAAAAAAAAATTAAAATGAGCAAATAAAAAAAAATAATTAAAAACAACACAATAAAATTAAAAAATAAATGACAATCGATAACAGCAAAAAAAAAAAAAAAAAAAAACACTAGGTAGAAGTAGCTTAATAAAAATGTAGTAGTTAAATGTAGCAAAAACAAAGTACAGTAGTGTATAAAAAAAGCCAAAAATTATGTTATGTTTAAAAATCCCAAAAAAATACATACATAGGCCTACTTTAAATGTACTGTACATTTTTCTAAGAAGCAAAATTAAAAAGCGCAGAAAAACGATTTATAAAAATAACAAAAGAAATATTTGTAAAAACATGAAAAGAAATTAATTTTTTTCCTAATACATGTAATAATAACAAAGCATAACAAAAGCAAAAAGAAATGCGCAAAAGTAGTTCAAGCCTTAGCCCCGCCCCCTCGCATATCTCCATCTCACTCAAGCCCCGCCCCCCTCACATCTCTACGGCTAATTTGAATTTTAAATATGATATAAAAAAAAATATTTTTTAACCCCAATAAAACACAAAAAAAGTGTTTCACTTTCACTTCCGGGAGTGGAGGGGAGAGAGAGAAGTGTGTCGCCGCCTGGTGGTAGTAATTAATTAGTCCGCTCCTAATTATTAGTCCGGTTATAACAATCATAAAGTAGACCTACTTTCGCTGCTCACGCGCACCCGTCACGCGCACAGCGCTCTCCTACGGCGTGAAACCTGCTCGTGACGTCAGCGGGTGATTTACCTGCCACGTTCAACGGCCTACTTACTCAAAAACCCCGATTCTACGCTTTTTTTTTTCTATGCAAAAAAATATTTCTCCTCCACGTTCGAAGCAATTAATTATTAAGTCATTAAAGAGCATTAGAAAATAGACATTTTTTTCTTTCGTTGTTGAAGAAAAAAAAAAAAAAAAAAAAACGTAATAAACGAGTTTTTATATAAAACCTGTTTGGTAACAATGGAAAAATTATTATTATTACGATAGAAAAATATATATATAGGAATGATTAGATTTTGTTAAAAGTTAACTTTTAAATAATCGAAAAATCCATTTCGAATAAATTTAAATTCCATTAAAAAATCGATTAAAATCAATCAAAATTTTAAGAATTTCAAATCGATTAACGAGACGATTAATGACGACAAAAAATAAAAAATTAAAAATCGATGAAAGATCGAACTAAATAAATCAAAAAAATCGATGACAGATCGATTAAATGAAATTAAAAAATCGATTTTTAAAAATCTTGAAATCAAATTACGAGACGATAAATGGCGACAAAAAAAATCAAAAGACGATTAAAAATCAGTTAAAATAAATCAAAAAATCGATTCCAAAAAGTCAAAAATTGATCAAAATAAATCAAAAAACGATGAAAGTTCGATCACAATAATTTAAAAATCGATTATCAAAGCCATTAACGCTGAATTAATCAATTACAAAAAATAATAATAATAATCCAAAAACCGGTTATCAAAGTTCGGTTAACCGATTAACCGGTTAAAAAATCGGTAAATCAATTAAACGTACAAAAATCGAAATAAAAATTTAAAAAATGCAAAAAAAAAAAAAAAAAACGTAATAAGCGGGTTTCAAAATGTATTAAACGAGTTGTGCGAAATCAATAGTAATAATAATAATGATGATGATGATGAAAGGAGGTTAATACGTATTGAATGAATAATAATCGAATGTTGTTTATTTTGATTGATACAGATGAATGGAAGCGAAATCGGAGAAGTGTATCAGGACGCCGCCAGTGGCGCTGCCGTGCTACTTCACCACGACGACCAAGGGACGCTCCTATTGGTCAGTTACACAACATACATTAATTATTCTTGTTCTATACCCTCAACCTAAACCAGATTCAAAATGTCGGCTGGCTTATTATCTGTAGTGATGATGATGATGATGACGTGTAACTTACTTTTCGAACGCCGCCTCCCAATGCCAGCGTGCAAACTGATATTTTCTACCTTTAACGCTGTGTATTGCGTAGCGGCGTTCAAAAAGTAAGTCATCATCTCCCCTCCGATTTAAAAAAAATCAAACTAGATCAGTGGGTGAGACGAGCTAATATTCGTTTGGTGACGTATGAGCATGCGCGTTGAGGGCGAGACCACTCCGAAGCCCGTGGAACGTGCGACCCGGCTGTGACGTCACAATGAGATTTAAAAATTTCAAAATGTCGGTCACGGTTCGATTCCACTCATCATCATCATAACACGCGCGTCAATCATAAAGCGTGACGTCAGCATCTTTTCCCTATTCCCCTGCGCGGCGGCCGTTCACCCCCTTAACAACAACGCTCCGGGACTCAGCTCTTTTTTCTCATTGTATATATAGGACGGGACGCTGGGAGGAGGGTTGAGCATCCGGCCGGCACCCAACCGGAAAGAGTTCCCCGACGACGAGATGTTCATGGACAACGAGCTGCCGCCCCTGGACGCGACAGCGGAGGAGGAGAGGTCAAAGGGCATGCACATCGTATACAAGCAGCCGCAGGGCCACCCCGACGCCAGCCACGCCCACTCAGATTACAGTAAGTCACATTAACTGTTATTGTTATTATAATAAACCATACATACTGTGTGTTTCATCGTGTTTCTCATTGTTGCAAAATGTTTCCGAAACTAATCGCTAGTGTAAATAAAAATGTTGTTTCTTAAGTGTTGCAACACGTTTCTATAACCAGTGTAAACAAATGTTTCTCATTCTTACAAAGTGTTTTTGTAACTTACAATAATTATTAGTGCAAACAAATGTTTCTGAAACAGAAAGTGTAACCAAAATATTTCTTAAGTTAGTGTTGCAACATGTTTCTGAAACTAATAACCAATGTAAACAAAATGTTTTTAACTTTTGCAACATGTTTCTGATACTCGTAGCTAGTGTAACATGCTACAACATGGTTTTTTTAAAACTAACAAGTGTAAATAAAACGTTTCTCATTCTTACAACATGTTTGTTAAACTAACAAGTGCAAAAAAAAATGTTTTTCACTTTAGCAACATGTTTCTGATAGTCGTAGCTAGTGTAACACGCTACAACATGATTTTTTTAAAAACTAACAACAAGTGTAAACAAAATGTTTCTCATTCTTACAACATGTTTGTTAAACTAACAAGTGCAAAAAAAAAAAAGTTTTTAATTGTCGCAACAAGTTTCTTGCCAAAATGTTGCAGGATACGTTCTAAAATTACCATTAACTAAACGTTTGTTAACGTTGCGGCATGTTGCAATTATTCGTATCTGACCCAACGTTGCAATTATAAAAAAAAAAAAAAAAAGTATGTTTTTGATGCAACAATAATTAAGTTTCTATTTAAACAATTTCATTCAAAAATGTTTCTAAATGTTGCCAAAAACCTTAAAACATAATAATTATTATTTAATTGTAGGTTGCTTAAGTAACACAAATGTTGATTAATTAAACGCTATAATTAAAATTATGTTGAAACAATGTTGCAAAACCACTAAATTATTTGTTAAGAATTGAAACATGTTGCAACGTTTTAACCCACTCTAAACTCTAATAAAACTCTTACTAAACACTTAAAAAAAATAAAAACTCAACACTAAACATTTTAAAAAAGTTTTAGAAACATTTGGCAACATTGAACAAAGCAAAAACCCCGGGTCAAAATTAGAATAATAATAATATTATTATTATGTTGTGAAGGGGGAAAAAACCTCGAAAAAGGAAAATGTTCTCACGACGTGTTTCGCGGCTAATGTTTTGGATTTCCCTGCCCCCAGCGGAGTGACTCACCACTTGACCCCTCACCCCCCCCCCCCCCCCCACCCAGCCCATACCCTCCCTCTTCCACCTGCTTTAATTCCGTCGTGAAAGCAATGAAAAGCAATAATTAAGAAAAAGCTATTTTTGTTCCTCGTGCTCCTTGGGTTGAACAACCTTGATGCGCCCGCGAGCCCCACCCCTGACCACCCTCTACGTACACCCGAGCCCCATATATCGCATTCACATCGAAGGTCAATCAATGCGGTTGACCACCACTGTCTCAGCTGAGAAACAGGCGGAAACACTTTCTCTCACCCCCCAGTGGGGTGAAGTGAGGGGGGGGGGGGGGGTCAGGGGGTTGGGTGTGGCCCGGCCTCGCACCCTAGCCCTTCAAACCGGAACTCAAGGAAAACCAGTACACCGCGTAGTATAAAGTAATGTCCTCCAGCAGCAACAGCAGCTGCGGCGGCGGCTCAACACAAGCTTAATGAGGGAGGGCGTGGCCTGGTCTACGGTAGAGCAAAGGGGGCGGGACTCAATAATATTGTTCATTTCTTCTTCTTCTAATTATACTCATTTCTCAATCAAAGTGAAAGCATTTCTCAATCTTTAGTGGGCGTTGACTGCTCTTGAAACATTATTGCTTAGTGTCATGTGTAGTTTAGTGTGGTTTTTTTTTTCAAGTTTAGTGAACTAGTTTTCATGTTTAATCAGTGTTTATTGATGTCTAGTGGACTTTTCTTGGGTGTAATTTAAAGCTCACTAAAATGTTGCATTTGTTTTTTTTTTTCAGTGCTGATGGAGCCGGATGAGCTGGTGAAGCGGTCGCTGGAGGGAGGGCGGAAGCGGAGTCGGCGCGTGCGCAGAGAGGCGCCGGAAGCGGTGTGGCCAGAGATCCTGGTGGTGGTGGACTACGACTCGTACAACATGCACGGCGGAAACAACATGGACATTAAGCGCTACTTCATCTCCTTCTGGAACGGAGTAACACTTACTATAGTCTAATCTCTTCACTAATCATAACCAGGTATACTAATGAAGCCTGTCGAACGTTGTGTAGGTGGACCTAAGGTACAAGCTGCTGGGAGGGCCAAAGGTCAGAATCAGTTTGGCCGGAATCATCATATCAAAAGTAAACAAACGCTAGCTATACGGGTTTTTACGCTTTAACACTCGCCTTTACAAATGCATTCACTTTCTCATATCCCTTTAAACTACAATACCTCTTATGTTCATTTTTCAACTTTCTACGCATCACAATGCAATTAGGAAGAACATCTCAAAGATTTACACTTTTTCCTTCTTCAGATTTACATTCTTTTCATCTCAAGATTTACACTTTTTTCCCTCAAGATTTACACTTTTTTCATCTCAAGATTTACACATTTTTATCTCCAGATTTACACTTTTTCCAACTTCAGATTACCCATTTTTTCATCTTAAGATTTACACTATTCTCATATCAAGATTTACTTTTTAAGCTCCAGATTTACAATTTTTTTATAGCCAGATTTACACTTTTACCATCTCAAGATTTCGAGATTTTCATTTTAAGATTTTCACTTTTCTATCTCAAGATTTGCGCACCTTTCATCCTAAGATTTACACACTTTTGCATCACAAGATTTACACGCTTTACACCCTAAGATTTACACTATTTTCATCGTAAGATTTACACTATTTTCATCGTAAGATTTACACTATTTTCATCGTAAGATTTACACTATTCCATCGTAAGATTTACACTATCCCATCGTAAGATTTACACTATCCCATCGTAAGATTTACACACTTGGCATCCTAAGATTTACACACTCTGCACCCTAAGATTTACACACTTTGCATCCTAAGATTTACACTCTATTTTCATCGTAAGATTTACACTCTATTTTTATCGTAAGATTTACACACTTGGCTTCCTAAGATTTACACACTCTGCATCCTAAGATTTACACACTTTTCATCCTAAGATTTACACACTTGGCTTCCTAAGATTTACACTTTCCGACTTAAGATTTCAAATATTCTATACTAATGTGTACCGTTGATCAGGGGCGCGACGCCACCCCCTACCTGGAGAACAACCGAGTGGGAGGGTCAGCCGTGGACTCTGCAGGGGCGCTGACTGAGCTGGGCAAGTACCTGTTCCGGGAGCGCCGCCTGCCTACCTACGACATCGCCGTTGTGGTCACAAAGTAAGCCCTATCCCCCCTTCACCCCCACCTCACACACGCTCTCCCTTCAGCACATGGTGACGTCACACTCACTAATCGACATAAACCACGCCCCCCCACAGGCCCCACCCTGTCTTCATTTTGTTCCTTGTATTTATTTTGTTTTTGTTTTTAATTTTTATTGTTATATTATATTGTTTTTGTGCGCATGCGTACAGGTTGGACATTTGTCGCCGCCGTAAGAACGGGCTGTGCAGACGAGGCACCGCTGGTACGTTTAGCCCCGCCCCCCCCACTAAGCCCCTCCTCCTCAATCCTCTCTGGGTGCTTTCAATTAACCCTTTTCTTTAATCGCTTGGCAGGTGCCGCCGCTCGTGACGTCATCATCTAAGCTCCTCCTCCTCCCCTTTCACTCGCTAGGGGGCGCTCCACGATCACCTTTGGCAGTGATCGAAGAGCGCCCCCTGCCTTCCTCAGCCGCCATATTCATTTTTGGTGTTTTTTTTTTGTTTTTGTGTGTTTTGTTTTGTTTTTGTTTGTTTGTTTGTTGTTTGCGGTGCTTAGGTTGGACCTGTGTCGACGCGAGATGGGGCACGGAAGCTGCAACAAGGGCACGGCAGGTGAGAAGCCCCGCCCTCTACCCTCACCCACCCCCAACACATTATTAAGAAAAAACACTAAAACACACCCTGTACCATTTTTAATGAGACACTCTGTATCGAAATCACCACACTACAAGCACTGTCAAGTTCTAAAAAGCACTTTTAAGATTCTAAAAAAACACTTCACAAGATCTAAAAAAGCACTTCCCAAGTTTTAAAAAAATTATTCAAAAGTTCTAAAAAAACACTTCACAAGTTCTAAGAAAGCACTCCCCAAGTTCTAAAACAACACTTCACAAGTTCTAAGAAAGCACTCCCCAAGTTCTAAAAAAACACTTCACAAGTTCTAAAAAAACACTACACAAAATCTAAGAAAGCACTTCACAAGTTCCAAAGAACATTATAAAAAC
>JAQGAZ010003264.1:0-12480 GCA_034692225.1 Polydesmus complanatus
TATAAAGTGCAAACAATTTTGCGAATTCAGCGCCCCTAAATGTTGGCGCCCGGGGCCTGCGCCCCCTTCGCCCCCCCTTTAGCACGGCCCAGGCGTTTTGTACCGGAAATATCTTCGCTCGTTGGAAAATAACTTAATTTGAAGAAAATTGCTTTAAGCTGAGCGTGGTTAAAATGATGGATCATTAATGTCAAGATTGTCAGCCGCGTGGGTTGCAGTTTCCGGTTTTGATTACGAACGAATTGGAGAGTGTTAGATTGCAATTAAATAAAGTCGACCGAAAAATAAATTTGTGGAATTTTATTTCCCCTCAGGGAAAGAGAAGATAGAGAAAAGTTTAAAATTATCGCATTAATATACTGTACTTAAATTGAATCTCGTATTTGCGCGAGAATTCCGTTCCGCTCAAATTCTTCTCGCAATCAAAATTCGAACATTTTCTAGCTGCATTCAGTAAGTTTTAAGACAATTACATTACATGTATTGTATACAGTATTTGAGGAAAATTATTAAGAAAGCTGAAGTAAAAAATAAAATGAATAAATTTGCTTTTTATTTTGGAGTTGTCATTTGAGTGTTGTAAAGGACTAGAATAAGTTCCAAATATTTTGCTAAATTTCTTTAAAGAGTTAGACTCGAACAGGATTGAGAGGATCGTTTAAATGACGAGTAATTGAACAAGATTGAAACAAACTTGATGCCTGATATTTATCAGAATATTTTTGCGCTCAGAACGACGGTGACCACGTGATGAGTAAAAACTAGGTAAAAGCTCGTAAAAAATTCGTTCGATGTAGCGGAAAAACTAGTCTTACGCATTACTGAGTTTTACCCATTAACTTGTTTGACATTTTAAATCTCGAACCGCTCGGAGTTTGGAGATGCGGGGAGTTGAATGTGGCAGATGTAGCCTTGGCTTATGTTTTGTTTTTGTAAGCTTTGTAAAACTACCGACTATGATGTAAGGCTACGCCAGTAATGCCATACGCTCAAACAGAATAATTTTGGTTTAGATATTTTGACGTCATTATGACGAAGGAATGTTAGAATAAAGGTATATTAATATTATTATTATTAAAGAAACATTTATTTAAATACTTTTTTTACGCAAGGAGCATAGTCAAATGGGCTGCGTTTTGGACATAGGGAATTCACGCCATTTCTTTTTTGGTATGGGTATAATTTTTGGACCAACTTTGAGGTTGTTATTTTTATTTCTTAAAATTGTTAAAAAATGTGGGCTGGAAGCTTTGTATAATAACGTCATCTAATTTATGCTACCTGCATGAACTGGTTTTGCCTAACTGCCGCAGTTTAAAAAAAACCAACTACAGTATGTAATATGCGCTCGCATAATTATTATTAAAGGAAATCGTCTATTAAACCAACGCCACTTGCGGAAACATTTCTAAGTTATGGTTGATGCTAAAATTACTAGACATTGTACTCGTGTTCGGCGAAGAAATCTTCTACAGTGTTACGACAGAAACTAGAAACCTTGCCAACAAATGTAAAAAACAAAACATTATAAAAATACCGTTATTCATTATAATAATTATTATGAACGACATTTTATTGACCCAGTAGGCTATTATTCTATAATTTTAAAAATTAGGTTTTGATGATTTAATATTTTTATTATTTTTTTTTTCTGCTAACTTCATTATTCACAAAATGTTTTCGTGAAAACAACATAACGTACAATTCGATAAACTAATCCATTTTTTAAAAATTGATTTACAATATGCAAACTTTCAAAATACTGTAGCCTACTGAGTATTATTTTTAATGTTTGCTCTATTGGTTTGGTTTTATATTGCATAATAATATATTATTATACTAGTAACATGAGTAAATATTTAATTTCTTTTTGCTTTTATACCCGTATGTTCAACTTGTCTCAAAATGGATTTTATAAGTTTTGTTGCTAGCCTACGTAAATTCTATCGATTATGAATACCCGGATTTTTTTAAAGAAGTAATTTGCCGAGACATTAAAGTGGTTAAATGAATGAATTTTTTTGTGAGATTTATCGCGGGATTCGTTTCTTCCGAGTTTTTTTTTTTTTTTTTTTTGTCTTTTTTTAGCGAAGGTGTAAACGGCGCGCGAAGTCATCTCTCCAGTCGCACTATTTCAATTTGTTTGTCGACTCATCGCTTAATATTTAATGCAAGCCCCGGTGTTATTCGAACGGCAGCTCTGATTGGTTGGCGACGGCTTTTCACTCCCGACATGCGCGTGTTTGTTGACCCGAGGGCGAGTGTTTATGAACAGGTGGGGGTGGATGAAGAAGGTAAGGCGCGAATCCCGAATCTAAACCCAATTTCAGACAAACGCAGAAATTGAATTGAAAACGCGCGCTCGCTCTACTCACGTGCGAGCTGCGAGCGAACTATCGCGGCTGCCAAACCTCCGGATAACGGAATGCAACCTATTTTCCAAGGCGGATCATTCTACTTCTTTCTGTTTTCTCTCTCTCTTTCTGTTTGAAATCTTAGGTTACGTTTGATTTGAATTTAATAAAAACGTCGCGATTTGCGATATTTGTTTTTCTCTAAGTAAAAGCTTTATTTTGAAAGGATTTTGTTTTTAAAATGGGATTTTAAGATTGCGAGGCTTTTGATGATTTAACTATACAGTATCTACAGTAGTAATTTAAATATCATTTTTGATCGAATACGTATCAATATTTGAACAACAAATGCTGCCGTGCGTCGTAAGAAATAAACAACAAATTTTTAGCAAATATTTTGAAATACAGTAATTTAATTCTTTTAAAAGAAATCTACTAATAGTTTTCATGAATGCAATTTAATAAAAGGTTTATTGGCTGGAATTGGTTACAGATGAATGCTACTGATATGCACTTCAAACATCAGTTTACATTGGTTTGGTTAGGATCTCATATTTACTAATCTAATTGCTACTGTTTTATGTTTTTCTATTTGGTTTTGTGAGTTTGAATAGAAAATTTGAATGGAAAGTTTGAATAGAAAGTTTACTATTATTATTATTTTTGTTATTTAAACTAGTTGCTCATATTATGTTTTGTTCAGTATTTGAAGTAGATGATACTGTTTTGATTATTAAGTTTCTTAGTAATAAAAATAGGTCAGAAAATACAAATTCGGCATAGTACAGTAGAAGTGATGCAAATGTTTGAAATGTGCCAAAAAGTTTTGTTTTTAAAAACGCAAAAGCTTCAAAAAATTTATAATGGTTTCTACGAACAAAATTAATGTCAATTATATTCAGTTAGTTACAGAAATGTTAACGAAAAAAATGGACTTTTACTATTTTAAATACCGTACGTCAAAATGGCAGTCAACATTAGAAATGTTGAGTTTTTGAAATACCGGTATTGTATTAAGTTTACGGGTCAATTTGCGTTTGAATAGCTAATCCTTGTGCACGTGTTGTTTATTACTCCAATATTTATTTTACCTTATTTACATGTTTCCATTGGACAATACATATAGGCCTACATGTAATAGTTACAGTAGGTTTTTCGAACGACAAAAAAGTTATACTGCACCCTAACAAATCGTAATTTTGGCTTTTAATTTGTTGCGTGTTCTATCAATGTTTCGTAATTATTATTTTGGAGAGTATTACGATTGAATCGTGGATTGTGCTTTTTATGTCTCACTGCCAATGAGTCTCTATTATTGATTATTATTGTTATTTGAAACGAGCATTTTCGTTTGACAGTATAAAATTTGTAATTTTCAAATACATTTACATTGTTGTTTATACAACTTCCAACATGTCAACTCCTTACGTACAAAATACTTTTTTTTTTGCAATGCATGTACAGTACAAGTGATGCAAATGTTTGAAATGCACCAAAAAGTTTTGTTTTTAAGAATGCCGGTACTGTTTTTACCAATTATTTTTTGCACGCATTAAAATAAATCTATTTAACACAGACTAAAAATATTTTGGACGAAATAATTCATTTTTTGTGCTTCTTTTTAAAACTTTTTTTTTTTTTTAGTCGATAGTACTGTACAGTTGAAGAAACTGTAAAATAATGCCCTATAATAATTTACGACTGGCTTATAGAAGTGCTATAGTACGAGTAGAAAGCACTTGTAAAATACTCGAAAGAAAGTCAACTGTAAATTAAGTCGATTTTATTTTGTCAAACGATAGTGAATTAAAAGGAAAAGACTTTTAAAAAAAGAAAATAATAATAACAATAAAAAAAAAAACTTCGACAACGATCTTTGGAGTAAAGGCATAATTCCGTCTCTCGAGGGTTTTTTCCTACGCAGGTTTTACCTTATCTCAGCACTTTTTACTTTAACCGCGCGTATTTCACTATATTTTTTCCTATAAATAAGAAGGCAGATGGAGGGAAAGAAAAAAAATATATATTATATACCCAAGGAAAAAATAAATAAGTTTTGTTGTGGGGGGGAGAAGCGTGTTTGAAGGTGGGCGGGGAGGATTTTTTTCATCTTTTGCGTGTTAGCAGCGAGTGTGGCGCTTCTAATACATTTCTATATATCTTTTATTAAATAAAAAAAAAAAAGTGGAAGTAATAGTCGTCGAATATTCGAATCACGTAGGATGATGTAGAGGGCGCTGGCTGTTTGTATTGCGAAGGAGGAGGGGTTAGGTAGGTGGGGGGAGAGAGAGAGAGTATGAAATGTGTTTTGAAGATGGACGTGCAAACAGTTTTGATAAATAATAATAATAAAAAAAAAAAAGTCGTTTGGTGGAGACGCACGTTGACCTCGATACTAATAGTATTAATCACTCGCCTCCCACCCACCGATGATGTCACACATTTAGATGAGTCGGGGGCGGTGGGTGGAAGGGAGGAAGAGGGTGGGAATGTGTCGTGTTTGGAAGTTGTTAAGTAGAAGAAAAGCGCAGGAGCATAATGCGATTGATATCGATAATGATAGGCTTTAAGCTTACATTGTATACAGGGTGTCTACTATTAACGCTGTCATTTTCTTGTTTTTATTATTTGTATACAACGTCTTTTGTTGTTCACTTCCGGAACTGGAAATTGGTAAGATGAAAATAATTACGATAACGAAATAGTTTAATACGCCTTTGGTCGCTAATTAACATAGGCATTGGAGAGTATTATATTTCTTATTACAGGGTGTAACAGCTGTTATTAATTGTGAATTAGTCTAGTTTTGTAATTAGGTTTGAGAAAGGAAAACATGACGTTTTATTCAAAAAATAAGAAGAAAAAAAAAAAAAAAAAGAATGTGTAATTGAGGAGAGTATCGAATGTCGTAATTATCGTTTTTTGGGTTCGCCAAATGACCGAATAACATTACGTGATGAAAATGAATTAAGAGGCACCTGGCGACGTGTTAAAATTTTGTTAATTTCTGCTATTTTTTGTATTGTCAATTCATTTTTAACTCAAATTTTATGTTTGGTTGCCACTGGATTTCAAAAATTTACAGCGCACGAGGTTTAAAAATTATTTGGGTATTTTATTATACGTAAAAAGTTATATTGAAAGTGGAGAATACATGTGCTTTATGGCGTTATATCCGATCAATCTCAATTCCTTCAATACTGCGGCTATAATAATGTACTTATTCAAATTGTGGAAAAAGCATTTTTTTGATTGTTTTTACAAAATTCTCTAATATAATTCATTACCAGTATTTTATTTTGTTTCAATATTGTAAAAATCCTGTAAAAAAAAGAAGATAATATCCTGATTTTTATGACGCTATAACCGAGATTAACGGTTTTTTTCCTGACGCAAAAACAAGAGTTTTTTCTATAGTTAATACATACAGTCCCTTTTATTATATTCGCGACAAATGACGTTACATCCGATGTAACGTTAGATTTCAGGACGTTGCATTTGCAACCAAATTCAACTGCATTAATTTTGCCTCGCCTTAATTTGTGAGCAATTAAGGTGGTTTTTACTATCGATACACGAAATGAAATTTTTTTTTAGCGAGATTTAGTGAAACCTATTTATACAAAAAAAAAAAGTTGGAAATCTTAATAAATTCTAAGATTAAATTAAATTTTTAATCTAATGAATACTAGTTGTTATGGTATCGAATCTCTTATCAAATTTTTTTAATAGTTTTATCTATTTCCTTTACGAAGAGGAAATTGACTGCAGGAAGTTATGATAGCATTTGGCTTTCGGTGATTCTTTTTTTTTTTAGAAAAAAGTTTTATCGGTTGAGCGTGGGTGGTAGGGTGGATTACGTGTGGTCGATTGATATTTCACGCGCACAAATCAAAGACAAAATGGAGTAGGAGAAAGAGAAAAGGGAGAAGAAAAAAAATGTTTTAAAATATGCGACGAAATGTGATGAAATTTATTATCGCAATTATGAGTAGTAGGCTATGGTAAGGGGGGAGGACGAAGGGGGTGGGGGATGGTTGGTAGGGGCGGAGGGCGTGTGAAATATTTGAGTTTGCACTCGGCGTGTGTACACAAGCCGCCATCTTAATACGGTGGGTGGCGCGTGTTTATTCAGCGCGTTTTCCGTTTGACAAGCCGCCGCGTTAATTTAGCCTCAAACACTGATTTACCTCTTGCTCAACGGAATTTAGCAAATTTCCTTCAGCCGCCATTTTAAATTAATCATTATTAGCGACGTATTAAAAATACCGGCGAATGCAGTGAGCGGAGGGGGGTGGAAAAAAATGTAAAGAAAAGTGATTTATTAGTTGATTTTAATTGAATAAATATCAGAATCTTATTACTGTAGATAGAAAAATGTAATTTAAGAAGCAAAGGTAAATTATCGGAGCAAAGAAACTTTTTGAGAAAGGAATGGGTAGACCTATCAATGACTTTACGGTAATGAAATGTAGGCCTATTTTTAATATTGATTTTCAGGTAGGCTACCGTAATTGAATTTAGAAACATAATTAAGCACCGGTATAAAAACATTATGCATTTAAGTTACTTTATTACTTTTAAGATTGCGTTTTGTAGAGGAAAGCAAAAGTTAATAGATCGCGTAATCATGGTTTTAAATTGAAAAGCCATTGGAATATTTTGACAAATTTGTGAGCCAAGAAAACGTGAATACGAACTTTTTAATGTTTTGATCTGGTTTTAGAAAAAAGGTTTTACGGTTCTAAATTTTGTTTAATAAAATATTTTTTTGCGATAAAAACTTGAAATTAAGTTTAAGGCGTTTATTCTAAACTAATATTGTACAGTAGTTAGATTAGAATTAAAAGTTTGTTATTGTTGAATACCTACCGTAGGTAGGGCCGGGGGGTTTGAAGGGCATCGGGAAGATGCACCAAGCCCCCGATATCGGCAACCCAAAACGGATTTAAAAATCTGTCACACTTTTCCCGGTTTCTGTTTTCATCTTCAAAATGACTTAAGATTTGGCAATAATTGTGTGAAATCGAGAAATACTGTAAATAAAGTGCCGAGGTAGTGAGGCCCGATATTTATTTGGAAACTGTAGTTTATTTTAATTTAAATTGCATTAAAATTCCAAAAAGTTCCTAATTTAATAAGTTAATAATATTTAAAATAATAAGTGGGTGCTTTCCTTCTTTTGCGATTCGAAATAATGATGTAAGTTACTATGTCGTGAAATTGTAAATTGTAAAAAAAAAAAAAAAAAAAGAGTATAAAAGGGTTATAAAATAATTGGACTGGAAAAAAAAAACGTTTCAAGGAGAGAATATAATTATTTTTTGTTTTATTTAATTTGAAAATAGTTTTTAATGTTAGATGCTAAATCGAAAGTTGCCCGAAGTTATTACCGGTAGACCTACTTGTATATTGAAAAGATGTTGCCCCTAGAAGTAGGCAATCACTGTAAACTTTTAATAAGCTGTGGGGGGGAAAAAAATCATTTTTATCGATAAGGATGCTTTCAACAGTTCCAATTAAGATTGGTAAAATACTGTATATTTAATATACCTGTACAGTACTGTATTTTTTATATTACTAGCTTTTTATTTTGGTTTTAAATATTTTTCAAATAAAATTAATTAAAAAGGAAAATTACCGTATTACGGTATTTGGAAATGCCGTAGGTAAAATTTATAAAAGAATACGATTACTTTTATACTTTGGCATTTTTAGCTTTATGCTCATTATCGAATATTATTAACTAAAATTACAGTAGATGAAAATCAGGATTTTTAATCTTCAGATCCGCTTAAAAAATGTTAATTTTAAGATTTTTTAAAGCGTTTTATGGGATTTATTTTTTTAGAAAAATATTATTCGAGGAAAAATATTGAACGCTCTCTTGCAGCAGATCTACCAACCAAGGAATTATTGTACATGCGCATCCAAAATATCGTCGTTATACTGGCTTGAAAAATTCTTGAAATTTAGAAAAAGAAAAAAAAAATGTATATATCGAAAATTTATATTGGGGTTAAAGTCTTAACTTTTTTCTATCGATTTTTGGATGCCTATCTTTGAAATAAAATTTTAGGTAGGAAAAATAAAAATAATCAATTTTTCATGGGTAAGCAACAACCGAGCAAGAAAACATTACAGTGTTTGAGATTAAACTTTTTTTGTCTCTTTCTTATGCTCGGATTCACTTATTATGACGTAAGAATTAGAATTACTGTATTATTACGTTTATTTTAAGCAGTTAAAAAACGCATAAAATTTGTAAAGCTATAATGACGTTATACAGTAAATTATTTTTATTAAAAAACACAAAAACAAATTTTTTTTCTTCATTTTTTTATCGTACTTATAATAATGATTCTAACGACGTTTTAATATAATATATAAGCTTAAGAAAACCAAAAGTTTAAAAAGCTTAACCGCAAACTTATATTTCGACACCGGTTTTTGAATTTTTTACAACTAAAATTTGTTAAACCGAATTAGAACCTCAATGAATCGAAGCGAATTACAACGTGTTTTTTTTTACGAAACATAACGCAAATCAAAATAAAGAATATTTACAAGTAGGCTACTGTAAAAAAAATTGATAATTATTATTTTTTGCTTCCGGAATTTCAAGAAATTGATTTTTTTGTTTGTTTTAAACTCGCAGATTCCAAACTTCTTTTAACGCAAAAAAAAAAAAAGCATAATTCGAAGAATTTTGATCGTTCCTTAAAATCGGATTATCGAGGGCTACAGTTTAAGATTTCTTTTTTTAATTGGCGAAATTCAACTTCATTTAATTTCCAGTGAACTACGTGCGTCGCATTGACGGAAAGCGTTTAAAAAAAGAAATCCAATTTTCTTACTCAAATAATTGAGTTACTCAAATAATTGAGTTAATCGAAATTTCGCTCTTTTATTTTTTTATTAGTAATATAACGCGCGAATTGGGAGTGTTTTTATTATTTTTTTTACTTTTTATATTAATTTGCTTTAACCAAAATAATGTTAAGGGTAGACTAGGGTAAACGAAAGGAATCGAAGAGCAAAAAAAAATAAAAAAAATTGTTTATTAAATATCCCTATTAGACGGCGCGGAGATGGTTATTAACAGTTATCGTCTGCTAAAACTCGCCATTTTGATGCACTAAAAAAGTTGAAATTTTCACTAAAATTCTTCATAAATTTTTACAACCCCTTTTCGTATCTCCGCTATGTTGCTCCTTTTTTTTTTTTACATGCGACGTGAGCAACATTATGCAAATATTGCGAGAGGTGTATGGGAGTGGGTATTAATTTAAGAGAGGGGCGGTGATGTAAAGGAAGTGGGGAGGGCGGGAGAGCAGACGATTGATTTTGCAAATTGCGCGTCGTATAAAAACTCACGCGCCATTAATAAGCGACGAAATTTATGCGTAGGAAGCACCGTGTATAAAATAAATAATAATAAAAAAAAAGCGCGCTGAAGACGTTATCAGCGCGCGCCTTCCGTTAGCGACTTTTTTTTTAGTAGTGTTATTGGAGATAATCGCCATATTTATTTAAAATTACAAGGTTGTAGGCGGCCGTTAATCAAAGTTAGGCGAAGGGGCGGAGCGAGACTTTTTTACGCGTCTGACAACACCGCCACCCGTACACACGCGTAGTAAAAAAAATATCATTTGTAATTTAACGCTTTAACGCCACTCGTGACGTAAATCAATGCAAATGCCGTAGAAAAAAAATACCGTAGACGGGATTATTTTTTTTTTCTCCTATTTTGTTTCGGTCCTCCTGTATTTAACGCCGGAAGAGGAGGAGAGAGAGAGAGAGAAAAAAAAAGCGGTGTATTTACTTTTAAGAGAGGTAAGGTGTTAGGCGCGCGCATGTGCGGATGAAAAGCACGAGATATTATGTTTGTTCAAATCATTAGAGCTAATTAAATAAACGTTTATTAATTACGAGCATTATGTTAGCGTGCGCAACCTCGTTTTTAGGCTTTTTTTTTTTTTTTGATAGAGGTGTGACGTCACGATAATGTAATGGGCGAGAAAATAATAAATTCATTAAATGAATGGCGAATCTTTAAAAGTACTAGCCGTGTTAGAACCTCTGCTGGTTATTTTCTATTAAGTATTATTGATCGTTAAAATGATTGACTCAGACAGTATGCAATGCGGTGAAAAGAATCTCTGGGGCGGAAGCTGACGGAGGAGAATTTTTATGTTCGTTATACAGAGGTGGTGATGTTGTGACGTCACTTTCTTGATTTTGACTACAATCAGTTAGAAAAGGTTTGGTGGAAGCGGGTTTGCAGAAGCTGGAGTTAGTTGGGTGTTCAACGAAATGCGGAACTGGTTTAATTGATAGAAACCTGTATCAAAAGTCAGGTACGAACGGTAGCACACGTATATTCATTAGATTGTTTGGTTTCCGGTAGCTAGGGAGTCCGTTATAGAGGGGTTACAATGCATTGATATTACCATCCTTTTAGTCGAGCCCAAAACAATAGTTTCTTATTCAACAGAACCTTACTGTAGGTAAATACTAAAATACAGAATTTTGGTTTCAGTATACGAGATCAGTATTTTTTGTGGCAGATTTGTCAGAATTGCTTTTTTGGTAAGCTGAGTAGAACATGATGAAAAAGAATTAAAAAAAAAAAATAGTGTGCATATAATTATGTATGTCCAAAAAAAAAAAAACTTTCCATAGTCTTGTCTGCTTTCCATAGTTAAAGAAAAATTACGGTAGTTACAACATAAATGCATAAATTTTAGTCAAACGATATGACAAAGTAAGATCAATGTGCAGCGAGATTTAAAAGCAAATGGAACGAAATACTGTAAAAAGAAAGCTTTTTGTTTACGCACAAACGATAGAGTCTAAAGTTGCAACCATGGTAAAACTAGCTTTCTTTGTAAATGTAAACAATATAACATTAAAGTTGAATTTTTGTTTGTAGACCCCAGCAGTCCAGGGCAGTTATTGTGTATACTGTACTGTACTTTTTTATACACCCCCCTCTCTCCCCTCCTTCAACGAATACAACGCTGAATGCGATCGTTTATGATTGGTTTAAAGTATTTAAATTATTATTTTTATTTGATTTTTCTAGCGATTTGTATTTTTTTCCGTTGTTAATTAATTACAAAATGTATTATAGATACATTTTTTTCTCCGACGCATGCGTGTAAATGATGTGCGGTTGGTGTTGCTCCGTAACACGAAAAAGATTGTCATTATGTAAATGAGATGCTGGTACCGCGCAACATGTTACACGCACGTGCTTCGTGTTTGTAGCACGCGCTTTTTAATGGGTGGCGAATTAGTGCGTTTTGCGGAGGATTAATAAGTTGTCGGCTTTTCTTTTAAATCTTATTTCATTTCCTATACATCTCACGTTCAAAAAGAGCACAACAAATCCCAAAAAAAAAAAAAAGGTTTTAAGATATAGGATAATAATTAATAGCTAACTATTTTATGCCACTAAATTTCAACATAAATGTGGGAATTTTTTAATTTTTGTTTTTTTGATAAATGAGGCGCTCAGTACAGGTACTGCAAAGGTCAAGTCCATTTTTTTCAAAATTTGATTTATTGCGCGTTTCTTGCGCTCGAAATATTGTTCTTTGTGGAGTGCTGCAAAGAACCAAGTGTGTACGTAACCTTACCATTCCTCATAACATTGCACTGTATTATTATTATTATAAAAAGTTACATTGCATTGTACTGTACAGACCAGTCTGTACGTACATTTGTCTTACGTTTCATAACCGCAAGTGGATCAATTCCATAATTTTTTAAAAGCTTTTAAAAATACATTAAGTTTTTTGTAGTAAGTTTCAATTTTTTTAAAAAAAAAAAAAACTCGTTACAATTTTTGAAAACAAAAATTGCTTTTGCAACAGAATGAAGTAATGAACTTTAATGTTGATTACAGCATCTTTAAAAGATGATTTGTGGACTTGGACTGTTTAAGTATTGAGCGCCTTAAGTAGAAAAAAAATAATAAAATTAGTATTATAATTATATATATTTTTGTCGCATCCTGTAGAATTTCCGGGAGGAATAAAGTGAGATGAATGCACATTGTCAATTTCTTCTGTCTCGGCGCTCATAATGTTGTGACATTTTATTCTTCAACATTGCGCAT